>JAJOOO010003352.1:0-80728 GCA_029582685.1 Solanum piurae
TGGGACTAACACATACAAAATGGATTATGCCTGAGCATACAGCAGATCTACTTAGTTGCTGGATCAGCAGAGGGGGGAGAAAATCTAAGAAAAAGTGGTGGAGTATAAAACCATCATGCATTTGGTGGTGTATTTGGAAAGAAAGAAATAGCAGATGCTATGATAACAAAGCTAATTCAATAGAGAAAGTCAAATGGAACTGCTTGACTACTTTTTATTTTTGGTGTAAAGAGGAAGGGATAGAAGAAGCTGCACAAATTTTGGATTTTATAGGCACTTTGTAATCTTTAGCCTTTTTGTTTTTTCTCTTGTTGGAAACCAATTTTTGGAGGTCTCCAGCATATCCTTAATGCTGATGAATACAACATTACCTTTATCAAAAAAAATATTAAATTAGCAACTGAACTGATGGAATTCTTTGAATTACAAGGATGGGTTCCTTTTGCCTCAGAGCAGAGATATGTTCAAGGGATGTCTCTTTTATATTTAGTACAAAGAGAAAGATAACCAAATTTTTTTGGCGGAAGAGAGTCTTAAAATCTAACATGCAAAGCATAAGCTAGCTTGAACCTAAATTCTAAGACTGATCTTCAAACTCTAAACCCAGAAGCTCAACTTCAGCACATGAAAGCAAAATCCACAATAACTACAACAGAATAATACTACTTGAAAAAACACATAGTAACATAAATCGTAGCACAAGAAACAACATATAGTAATAGAAATGATAGAACAAGCAACTACAAGAATAATAGTACGACTACTAGTATGGGAGAATAGGTGAGACAACTCTCAAGTACCTACTAGCCTGTTACCTTAATCCGTGTCCTCCATAGCCTCCAATCTAAGGTCATATTCTTGGTAAGTTGAAGCTGCTCCATGTCATGTTTAATCACCTCTCTCTAATATTTCTTCGGCCTACCTCTACCTTTTTTGAAACCATCCATAGCCAACTTCTCACACCTCCACATTGGGGCATCCGTGCATCTCCTCTTCACATGTCCAAACCATCACAGTCTCGCTTTCCGCATCTTGTCCTCCACCAAGGACACTCCCACCTTGTCCCGAATATCTTCATTTCTAATCTTATCTACCCTAGTAAGCCCACACATCCAAATATTAGAGCTTTATTTATTTAAATTAAAAGGCATCCAAAACTGAAGATAAAGTTGAGCTTTCTTGAGAATTTTGAGTATTAAATTTATAGTGGGCGACGAAGTACATTTTGGATGATAGAATATTGAAATGTATCCTGTGCAATTTTTTTTTTCCACTTCAGGAAAATGAACTCAATCTTGGGACAACCTAAAATTGGAAGTTCAGACAGTTAATTTTGGATAGAGGAAGTGCCACTTTATCACAAAAGAAAACTATAATTTATGTTCCTTTACTTTGAAGTACATTCCATGGCAAGTACCCAAGCATAAGTTCAGAAAGAAGGCAGCTCAACTTCGACTCTTCCGACCCTCGTCATCATATTTTCCTTCTTACACTAGGACATTTACTTACTGTTCAGATTTTCTAATCTATTTATGAAAATAAGCCATTGTCTGTCTTTAGAATATTATTTCCTATGAATAGATTTTTGCACCATATTTCCTTTTAAATAATTTCATGATGAAAACAGTCCTCTGGAAATTGGAAGAGGCAGTTGGATATGTGCCATTTATTGAAGGATTATTGCTCTTCTTATGGCTATCCCAGAATGATTAGCTTATGGTCCAGGAGAAGTGGCAAATGTTCTGCAGTTTTTCATGGTATATGTATCTTTTCATATATATGAATATATTGCTATCCCTAGTTGTGTTTGTCAAATCGTGCATCTTTTTGTGCTTCTGGTAGAGATGAAGGTCACATCAAGATGGAGCAAGCTCAAGGGGTCTTTGTTTTGGTCACGACTGTCTTTGCACGAGAGTATCTTATAATTTTTGCCACCTTGACTTTTAACTCATTTAAGAGATCCCAATAGTGTTTTCAAAGGTGTTTTTGGGGTGAGTCCTAGGTCGAGTCTCGGGGTTGGGCATACCAAAATTGCTCCGGGGTGCAAATGAAAGACGTAGAACCATAGGGCGCACAACCTAGAAGTTGAGGCGTAGGCTCTGGATGTAAAAGCGTAAGCCCCGGGAGTAAAAAACGCCTCGGCCGTTAAGTTTCATTTTGGTTATTCTAAAAATATTTTTGCTATAGATCATATTTCTTATTATGGTGTAATGATATTAATACTTATGCTATTATGTTTTTATGTTGTAGTGGTTTTTAAAAAAAAAATATAAACAAAGAAAGCAACTCTCATAGAAAATGACACCGCCATAAATAGTCGGCTTAGATGATTATGCCTGAAATTGATAGGAATATAGAATAGAGATCCCACAACACTATGTTCGTTAGACAACTTTATCCATTTTTGTCATTGCTTTTACACATTTCATCCTAATCCTTCTTTGAAATATATATAAACAAAATCAATGTAGATATTAGTTGAGGGTGGAAAGACAAGTAGATGTAGAGATTGACGATGGAGTGGATGATGATTTCATTTGAAAGATTATCTCAACTAATATCATTTTTTGTGGTGTTATCTTTCTCCAATAATAGTTATAATAACATTTTATATATTATTGGTGATTTATTTGAATTTATTTGCAGAATTGTTGAAATTTTTTCTTTTGCTTATTTTCTTATTAATAAAAACTATAAAATTGAAGATATATCTGATGTATTCCCCATATTTTCGGACTTACGCCTCAATTCCAGCTACGTAAAACGTCTCGTCCCGAGCTACGCAAAATGCCTTCCGCGCCTTTTAAAACACTGGATTGTAGTACTAATGAAAGTTCAACAAACATACTATTGATAAGTGATGTCACCAAGCTAGCATGTTAATGCAAATTTTCTTTGGAAAATATTTCTCTTTTATACAACAACAACATACCTAGTGTAATCAACAAGTGGGGTTTGGGGAGGGTAGGAAGTACTCACGCCTTACCCCCACCTTTGGGAGGTAGATCGACTACTTTCGATAGACCCTCGGCTCCAAAAAGTAAAATCAAAGCAGGATTGAAAAGAAAATAACGCAACAGAATAACAATATGAACAAAACAAAAGAAGCAACAAGTAGTACTAAAAATTGAAGAATAAGCTACTACGTGTATACTAACTAATGCTACTAAATAAGAAAAGATGGGTAGATTGACTAGCCCCTGTCTCTCCCACATACAAGTATGACACAATTGGCTACCTGCTATCTTTCTACTCCAAACCTCTAGTGTCATGTTCTCAGTGAACTGAAGATCTGTCTTGTCTTGTCTAATCACCTCATCTAATTCTTCTTCGTCTTACCTCTGCCTCTCCTTGTACCTATTATATCCAATCTCAACACTTCTTCACTTGTGCATCCATGCCCCTCTTCTTCATATGCCTAAATTATCTTAACCTCACTTCCCTCATCTTGTTCCGTATAGCTTCGTTTCTAATCTTATCTCTCCTAGTATGCCCACTTATCCATCTGAGCATCCTTATTTTCCATACCTTCATTTTCTGAATGTGAGCGTTCTTGACTGCCAAAACTATACCCTATACAATAATGTAGGTCTAACTAGCACTTTGTAGAGCTTACATTTAAGCATTGGTGTTCTTACCACATAGTACCTTGGATGCGAGCCTTCATTTTGCCTACCCCGCTCTAATATGATGTGTGACATCGTCATCTATCTCACTGTTTCCTTGAATTACAGACCCAAGATACTTGAGACTTCCTCTCTTTGGTATGACGTGTATCAATCTTCACTTCCACCTCGCTTCATGCGTTACCTCACTAAACTTTCACTCCAGGTACTCTATTTTCGTCATGCATAACCTGAAACCCTTAGATTTGAGGGTCTATCTCCAAACTTAAGCCTATCGTTAACTCCACTATGCGTCTCGTCAATCTTTACTATGTCATCTTCGAATTACATACACAACGATATCTCCCCTTGAATATGTTGTGTCAATTCGTCCATCACTAAGGAAAACAGAAACAGACTAACGGTTGATCCTTGGTGCAATCCCATCATATTTGGAAAGTCTTCTAAGTCACCTCTATATGTTCTTTCTGGATCTTGACTCCATCGTACATGTTCTTAGTTGCCCTAATGTAAGCAACAAGTACACCTCTAGACTTCAAACATCTCTATAGAACCTCCCTAGAAACTTTATCATACACTTTTTCTAGGTCAATGAACACCATTTTTAAGTCTGTCTTCCTATTCCTATACTGCTCCAACAATCTCCTTATAAGGTGAATGACACCTTTAGTTGAGTGTCCCGATATGAATTTGTTGAGATACCTTGATGTTCTCAGCGTGGGAAGAGTTCTACACAAAGTGTCTCGAAGAAGAAACTGCTATAACAAAAAAACCTGGTCCTATCAAGATATAACTATACTGTTCGTGGGTTGTAATATTAGTTTTTTGTGTGATTCCGAGACAAGATCTTGAATACACTCTTAGGTGATTGTAGTAGGTGTTGTTTTGTGTTGTAAAGAAAATTTATTGACTGGGTAGAGTCATTGAAGAAGAGTATAGAAGAGGGTTGAGGTAGGGACTGTTGGGAATAGTTCCTTAGGTACAAGGACGGTTGTAATCTTTAATTGGTCGAGATTAGTGAAGAGTTTGGGAAAATCCTATTGGAGGTAGGTCATGGTTTCTGTTTCTCTTGAGCAAGGAGTTTTCCGCGCTAAAATACTTGTGTTGATTTACATATTCCACACTTTACTTTCTTGCGGAGTTTTTGAAAGGAACGTGTTCGTTTAGGCTGTTAGTTGCAGCTAAACTAACAGAGTCCAAAGTTGTTCTCGGAGATAGACAATCTTCTCCTCATTATCTCGATCCTCTCTCAAACTTTCATAATGTGTCTTAGTAGTTTGATACTCCTATAGTTATTACAATTTTGAATAGCAAACTTGTTTTATACAACAAAAGTTGTACTCCATCTCTATTCCTATGACATTCTAGCCGTTCTAAAAATGACACTAAACTACCCAGTTAGCTACCCCGTACCTACTCGCGTGCCGCCTGCATTCTGAAACCTACCTGAGTATCGACATTGATAGACTGATATGCAGTTTTGTTCTGGTGTTGATAGCTTAAGTGGATTAGGGAACACAATAATTAATTTTCCCATTGATCATTTTGCAAGCATAGACTATCTAAAATAGTTTTGGTCCATCCTTTTTATGAAGTTGACACTACCTTCAGCTTATAACATGCCAGTATTATATGTAGGAAATATGTCTAGAACTTTGCCGGAAGAGTTAATGGCCATCAAGTATTTGGAATTTATGCCGGTTTTTGTTCATCCATTGACAGAATCACTTGCCTAACATTTTGATATCGTGATCCTAACCTTTTGAAATTTCATTATATAATCAGAGATATTTCCTTTGGTTCCTGCAATACTTGAAGAAGTTTGTCATAGACTTCTATCCTAGTTTTGTATAAAAGTTGCTTGCCCTATTCTTCTGTTCTAAAGTTAGATGCCACAATTGCCAACAGAAAAAAATATTAGTGGTATGATTTTTATTTTCCCTTTTAGGTTTGTTGCGTTTGCTTGGTCATTCTTGCTTTCTAATTTTCTGAACGTTGTTCCGCTCTTGTTGAGAGATTATATCCTATTGTACAGTCATTCAATCTAATCCTGAAAGTTGTGTAAATAAATTCTAATATACTGAATGAAAAATCAAAATAGACTAGCTGAAAAAGGAGTAACCAAAAAAAAAAAGGTCTAAATTTACCCCTAAAGTATCTGACTTGTCTTATTTTTTTCCTTCTGTTTACTTTTCGGTCCATGAAAGTCTTGCCTTATTTTTTTCATCCCATATTTGCCCCTATATCTAACAGCTGTCCAGCTTGGCTTTGACATTTGCCGCAGCGGAGCCACCTAGACAAACAAAAGATCCAAATTTACCCCAGAACTATTAAATTGGTTTATAAATGTCATCTGCAATAATTTGAAGTATGTCCCTGAACAATTAAAAAAATGGTCCAAATATACCCTTGAGCAATAGTAAATGTTGGAATATACCTGTACATGGTGACCAAGTTTTCTATGATTGAAACCTGTAAGTGGGAGAGGCAGATTTGAGACGAATGATAACAGTGAGGGCCCTGAGAGCTCATCAAAGGATAGTATAAAACAAATCAAACGTTAGGGTCTTAGGGGTATATTTTGACTTTTCCCAAAAAAAATTGATTTCCGTTGGAATTGTACGTGGATAACTGAAATTCTAGTTATCATCCATTCTACTTTCGTCCCTAATTGAAAACTGTTACTCTCTACGTTCATTTTGTAACTGGTGTTTGACTCAACATCAGTTAAAGAAAAACTTTTGACACATTCCAAATTATCCGTAAAACTTTTAGTCTTAAATAAGCCATGATATTTCTATGACTATAAGAGCATGTCATTAAGGGTGAAATTTAAAGTTAAGAGTTAAAAGTTTGGCAAATATAGAAAGGTGTTTTTTCGAAATAGGGTAAATAAGAAAGACTGCCATATAAAATGTAACTGAGGGAGCCTTTTTGGAGGTCTCCGGCATACCTACCTTAATGCTGAGGAATACAACATTACCAGTTTCAAAAAAATAAAATAAATGTATCTAAGGGAGTATTTATTTTTTGTTTTACTCATCATCTCTTGTTGCTTATAGGTGATTGCGGAGAGGCTATCAGAAGAAGAAATTGGTGGTCTCAAGGAGCTATTCAAAATGATAGACACAGACAATAGTGGAACAATCAGCTTTGATGAACTAAAAGAGGGTTTGAGACGAGTAGGTTCTGAACTAATGGAGTCTGAGATCAAGGATCTTATGGATGCAGTAAGAACTCTCCTTGGCGTGTTACTAATTCACTGTTGTGTCTCTGAAATATGTCCACCCTGTCTTACTTACTCATGTATGTGCACTTATATACTTCTGTCGGTGAATTTGAGTTTATGGCATCACACATGACATGGTGTATTTGTCAGGCAGACATTGACAACAGTGGAACAATAGACTATGGGGAGTTTCTTGCTGCTACTGTGCACTTAAACAAGTTTGAAAGAGAAGAGAATCTTGTATCAGCGTTCTCTTTCTTCGACAAAGATGGCAGTGGATACATAACTATTGATGAGCTTCAGCATGCTTGCAAAGAATTTGGTCTAAGTGAGCTTAATCTTGATGAAATGATCAAAGATATTGATCAAGATAACGTAAGTTCTACTATTTGCAAGTTTTGTGTCCATGTGCGTGTGTAAGGCGCAATGGACATATGCTATTTTGCATAGAAACAACTACAACATACCTACTGAAATCCCACAAGTGGGGTCTAGGGAGGGTGGTGCATAGAAACATCCTCATTTCCGCTACTTTAATCTTTTGGACATGCGAGTTCTTGACTGGCCAACACTCTTAGTCCTTCGCATTGATTCGGAAAAAAAGAAAAATACCATGTGTTTGTCTTTAGATTTGATGGAGTTGCCTCTTTTTTGTTATGTTCCTTCTGGCTAATCAAGAGAGGGACTGTTTTGCAAATGAAATTTGTAATGGACAGTATTGTGTGATGCCTAGTACTATCACAAACCACCCCCACCATCCATCGAGGAGAGGAAGTAAAGGGAAATGCTTCCTCCTCATCTGACATATTTGTTCTTTCTGTTATATTATGTTTTTCATCAGAAGACCTGAGTGACCATTATTGACCTCAGTATCGTTCCTTTCTCATGTTAGAGAGAGTATGCAGTGTTACTGCCATATGCACTGGAAAGCCCTGTCGCACCTTCAGTTGATGACACCACACTCATAACTGATCTAATTAAACCATTCTCTGTGGTTTCCTTATAAATTTTAATTGACTAGTTATTGCTCGTCTGAGGCTTCCGTCTCTTATTTCCATGGCAAGCTCTCTCCTATATAGCAACAGGTGTACCAGTAACTTCTGTAATTCCTTCGACATTTTTAGTTGCCTAGGCTTACAACCTTTTCTTTCTTTGTACTTTTTCTCTTTTGAGCTTTTCCTCATACTTGTTGTTTTTCTTTTAAAGAACTTTGAAAAGATTAGGGTAAAGAAAGTGACAGAGTTCAGTTTAAATTTATCTGTATCAAGGTTTTAAATCTTATGATTGACTTTTCTAATCTACATTTTGTCATATAAATAGTGGGTCAAGTGTGTAAGTCTGTAGCATCCAGCAAATATCTCCATTTCTTTGCATTTTTTATTAAGTTTATTCTTTTTTGTTGAAACATCAAGTTGTACAAAGTTTCTTCTCTAGGTCCATGAGTTGGTATTCACCTATGGTTTTCAAGCTACTTTTGCACTATAGCTCTGCCCTTCTTTGTGTAGTTTAAATACTGCTACTTCAGAGAAGGTCAAAAGCATAGTCGGTCTGTTGCAAATTGAATTTAGTGGTTTTACTTTGAACTGTGCCAACCTATGCCCCCTTTTCCTTTAAGGGAGTTACCTCATTTTCTAGTGAAGGAGTATCTTACCTCTTATATACAACCAAATGTTTGATGAATCCCATGTTGATACTTATAAACTTCTTATGCCCAAAGAAGGTGAGTCATTAGTCAATACCTCACACATGATCCCACTTGTCATAATGGAATCCACATCTAAACTCACTTAACCATTTGATCTCAATAGTTTGTCTTTTTTTTTTCTCCCCTTCGCCCCCCTCCCCCTTCTTTTTCTTGTTGCTTAATAGAAGAAGGGGAGGGGAGGGTGTGTGTGTGTGAAGGGAGTATCTTACCAACCAATTTTTTTCTCAAGACTAGTTTTAGAAAAACTTGTTCCATTTAAAACTGATGCACTAATTTAAACAGCTAGGCACCTTCTCTGAAGTATGTTAGCATCTGCATGTTTCTTTGACAAGTAACATTGACTTCTTTATCTATATTAATATGTTACAGTTGAGAATATGATTTTTGATATTATTAAAATGTATGAGCATGTGAAACAGTCCTGTAATGGTGGATGAGAAGGGTTTACTTTTCTTGAAGGAACTCGAAACTTGTTATTAGTAGTGATTCTTGGAGTGTTAACTCATCAGTTCAGTCACTGCTTCTAAAGTATGCATCATAGAGTAATATTGATGAAGTGTGATGATGTTCTAGACTCTAATTTATGTTCTGATCAATTCTAAGATTTTGAAAGACAGCATTGTGCATCTTTGTGCCGGAGTAATCAAAAACAAAAGGCTAGTGTATTTTACTTACTATGTGTGTCTGATCCAGACTAGTCCCCGTGTAGCATGATGTTGTGAAACTCTATAGAGGTTCATTTTTTCTCTTGATTCCTTTTGGCTTGATTCACATTTGTTAATTGAGTTGGAAATTAAGATTACTGAGGCCATCCTTATGCATCAATTTGTGCCCTACTATTCTAAGCTGTCTCTACTGCACCCAAGGAAGACTTGGTCATAGTCTGTCTTTGCTGATAGTGCTTCAAATTGCAGGATGGACAAATAGATTATGGGGAATTTGCGGCAATGATGAGGAAGGGCAATAGTGGAGGTGTTGGAAGGAGGACAATGAGAAACACATTGAATTTGGGAGAAGCCCTTGGAATTGTAGAGAGTAAAGAAGATGTATGACCTATCAACTAATCAAAATGTACTCTGAATCAAACTTTCTAGTTGCTTTATGACATGTAGCTCCCTCCAGCATATAATATCCATTACGAGATTTAGATTGCTTTGTGTCAGCTTGATCTCTTCCCATGTTCTATTGATGGCTGTCTTTTTGCCATATGTAAGTTTAGCATTTCTCATTTGATTGGGGGTAGGGGTGTTTCTGCTTAACCACCTTCGTTGTAGGACAATTTGTCCTTGTAGGTATAGCTTTCGAATACTTCCAAATTAAATGGAAACTTCTTCTCCCCTTTTATAGGTAGGGGGTGGGGGGATTTACACCTATTACTTCAATAGGATTCTATGAATACTTTTCTTATTTACCGAAACACAACAAAGGTTTGCAAAACATCGCAGACTTGAGAAAAAGGTGCATGTGTTCTCATTTCATCCCACTACAAATTCTCCATTCGACGCTCCGTGCACTTTACAGGAATAAGGATTTATGCACATCAGATTTAAGACAATTACGGGTCGTTTGGTAGGGAGTATTATGATAAATATGTATGGTATTATGTAGTATTTATGTTTGGTACTATAGAATGTACAACTAATACCTTTCATTTGGTGGGATTTAATATTAGAGGAACTTTCACATAGAGCCACTCAAAAATAGTCTGATTACACTCCATAGCTATAGTTTGCTAATTACGATTCGTAGCTACATGTTATAGGGAGGAGAGTGGCGAGCGAAACTGGGAGAGGGAGGAGAGAGGCGAGCGAGGGAGGGTAGAGAGTGGAAGAGAGGTGAATTGTACATGTATATTGGTTAGATAATTGTATATTATACATATGTATTTACATATTCTGGCGAGATTGGGAAAGTGAGGAGAGAGGCGGGCGAGATTGGGAAAGTGAGGAGAGAGGCGAGCGAGATTGGGGGAGGGAGGAGAGAGGCGAGCGAGAGAGGACAATAATTTATATAATTCGCAGCTCATTTGTATAATTGGCAGGTACGTTTGTATAATTCACGTGTTTTTGTATAATTAGGTAATATAAAGTCTGGATTATACAAATATAATAAAACTCGAAATAACGAATTGATACAAACATAAACATATGAATTTTAAACAATTACACAAAATATATTATACAAATTATATTATATAAATTATATTATACAAAATTCTAAAACTACACATTTATGCAAACTTTAAAAAGTTATACACAAAAAGATTGAATGTATATGATGACAAAACTAAAAAACTAAAGGAAATCATCATCATATACAAATACAAATCAAACAAAGAATTGTTAGCTGCGAATTATACAAATGTGTCGAATTATACATATACAAACGTGGCTAATTATACAAACTCAAAGTCAATCCACGTAATTAATGTATAATGTTAGTTGCGAGTGGTAATTATAGCAAACTATAACTATGATGAGTAATTAAGTAGTATAAGTTTGCTTAACCGCGTAATTTTCTTTGAATATTATGAGATTAATCTATGTAAAGACAAAAATACCCCTCAAATCCTTTTAATATTTTGTTTGTTTTCTTGATTTTATGTTTTATATTTGAACTAGTAAATTTATTTAAATAAAGTAGCTTACAAATTTTATTATTTAGAGAGAGTTGTTTGTTGCTAAATAAATCCAATATGAATCAATGAGTAGAAGAATGAGACCTATTATGGGACATACAATGCATTACCCGCATGTTACAACATCTGTGAGAACCTTTTCAACATCACTGTTCACTAAACCACGAAGGCCAGCCCTTCGGCTGGTTGATGGTAATAAAACTTCAGGTGATATTTGACTTGTAATGTATGTATATGAAATGCGAGTTGTTTAACATTTACAATTGAAAAAATAATTATATCACCACATGACATTTGTGATCTAAATTGAATGTATTATTTGTTGATATATGTGTGTGCACGTGCATGTGTGTGTTTTGTGCGTGTGTGTGGTTTTCTAATTATTTCTTCTCCTAACTAGTTAGAAGGTCATAAAAAATAATATTGTCTGACAATTATCTACCTTGATCCAATTACATGAAATAAAAAGTCCCACAATAATTTCAGAGTATAATTGCAAAGAAGTTTTTTGTAGAGTTTTAATCCAAACACAAGATGAGTTGGAAAGCAATAGACCAAATACTTGATAACAAATGAACTCTGCATTACTGATCCATGCACTACTAATTCCTACGTTATTAATCTTTATAACAAACGACCCTAAGTATTCCTTCTCCTAAATTATACCAAAAAGAACAGAAAATCAGAAAAGGAATTAAATGTTCCATGGAAAATCTATGCCCTATGATAATAAATTTTCATATTTCTTAATAGGAAGTGACCGCACAGAAGGCATCACAAAACAAATTAATTATGAGAAGTTAAAAGTATTCATATGGAATGTGCCAAAACTTCATTATCATTCATTAAATTTGAAAAATTGCTTGTAAAAGAATTTCGTTTCGATTAGGTGATATTTCAAAAAAACTTAAATTCGAGTGGGATTTAAATCTAATTTGAGGCTATTTGGATAAGATTTGAGCTAGTGTTAGATTTGATTTTAGTCATCATTCATTAAAATTAGAAGTGTATCAAATATATATGAGAAATGATATAAAGTGACACCTGAAGTTGTCCCAAATTTTTAAAAAGACACCTTAATTATGTGGGAGTCCTAGTACTCCACAAAAGTATTAAATACCTTTGCAAATAGACCATTTTGATTCATTTTCTCCCTATGTTTGTGAACGCGCAGATGACGTGCATGAATTTATCACTTTCTTTTCAAAAATCAATTAAAAGTGTCACATTTCAATTGTTTTCTCTAATTAATTAATTAATTCATCATTAAATACACCGTCTTCCTCAAATTTTCAAAAGAATCGTTGATCGAAGCTTTTTGAAAAAATAAGTACCCTCTCTCTAATGAAATCAACTCAAAAGGTAAGAATTCAATTTAATTTCCAATCCAAAAAGTTAATTTGAAGTTGTTCAAGGTTTAATTTCTTCTTAATTTCTTTTAAATTTGAGAAATCAATATATCTTTTGTGATTATGTTTTTAGGGAAAATATTCTTATACTATCAAATGCAATCCCGAATTGTACTTGTAATGATGAGAATGATTCGATGTTGCATGTGAAAATGCAATGAAAATATGGTGACTTACTTTCAATGCAAACTTCGTGGTCGGAGGA
Source organism: Solanum piurae (assembly GCA_029582685.1). Lineage (NCBI taxonomy): Eukaryota > Viridiplantae > Streptophyta > Magnoliopsida > Solanales > Solanaceae > Solanum > Solanum piurae. Next base: position 12,813 of record JAJOOO010003352.1, read on the forward strand.
CAATCCAGCTCGAAGATTTAGATCTTGTTCACGCTATCGTGTATGTTCTCTACATAAATTATATCTAGAGATCTCTTGTTTCTGTTTAATTTGTTTATGACATATTTTAGGGGAAATCATGCAACTTCTTTAGATGAAGGGATCGCGAAGATGTTGATATACGATCCAAGTTCGTTATTCTAAGATTGACAGAGAGAATTAAGGAGTTGAAAAATATATTTATATTTTATGAAAATTGTGTTGAAAGTAACAAATGTGTGATGAAGGAGACGAAGAAGAAGAGAAAATATTGTAACTGGAAGCTAACCGTCTTGATTGTTGTGTTTTTTCTTCTATTTTTAAGCATTACCAAGAATGTGAAGGATGGAAGATGTAGTTGTGTGCAATCAAAATTGCAATAGTTGTTCTACTCCACATTTTTAGTTTGGTTCTTGTTTTTGTTGCTTTATGTTGTCGGAATAGTTATGACTTTAACAAGTTGTAAGTGTATTTGGTTGTATAAGGCTTATAAAATTGCATTTTATCACTTCAAAAAGGCCAACCTTTCATAAATTTTCTATCTATCTGATTGTGATAACCATTTTAGAAAATTTAAAAAGATGTTCAACTAAAAATAAATGAGAAGAAGATATATTGAAAGTAACAACAATATTTTATTAATTGGACAAAATGAGGACTTCATTTCAACATAATCAATGTTTCAATTTGAACTACAATAAAAAATTTGATCTTATTTTGTTTGGTACCTAACAAAAAAAGAGTATGATCCTAAAAATACCTAATAAAACCGAGTCTGATTCCAATAAAAAACAGTACCAAAATATACACAATTAATTATTTTGTTTGTCAATATCAACAATAAAAAAATTGAATATCCTACTTCCATGACACATATCTTCCTACTTGAACTTATTTGGCTTTGATTATCAGTAGTAGTTGCAGATCTGATTTGGACAACATTTTCAGCCCTCATTCTTTCAAGGTTGCTACTGGTAATAGTTGTTTTCCCCTTCTATTTGAATCCACATCTTGGTGTGTAGTCAATATCACCAGTAACAACATCAACCCTCTTTGTCACTCTTATACCAATATTTATTATTCTTCTACTTAGCAATCCAGGTTGCATACTCAAATAAGAAATGTTCAAATAAAAAGACATTTAGGCTGCATATAAAATTTGAACTATACATATAAAGTTATAAAGTCAATACTTACATTAAGAGTTGTAAAGCCATCTTCAACTTGGTATATTCCAATCCCTACAATTCTTGGCCTCTTAAAATGCTTTGTTTGTCCTCTACTAATGTCTCTTTGTTCTACTGGTCTCTTCCTCCTTCCTAGGCCTCTTTCACTGCCCGTTGCTTTAGAACTAGTTTGAATATGTTAAAGCATTCCTCTTCCTCTACTTATGACTTCATTCACATTTCTTTCTTGAGGCATTCCTCTTCCTTTACTTATTTCTCTTTCTCTACAACTTACGATAGCATGTTTATTGAAACTTAATTATTAGAGTATATCTATATTGTCTATGAACGATAAAATAATTATATAAGTTACATCTGTGTATGTAGCAGTTTCATATGATTGAGTCGGAAACTTATAATACCTGGAGGACTTGAAACATTGCCTCTTTCTCTACATCTTCGTCTACCACTATCATTGTTTGTAGTGACCTGATTTTTTACATATTAGTCAATATACTTAAAACTATTTCTTTTACAAAAGAATACATATACCTATAAAGAAACTCCAGATGATTGAGTTTATTCACTGCCTCTTGCTCTGCCTCTTTGTCATGAACCAAACTATCACCTTGACATGGCGAATAAAATCTCAAAAGACTCTAAACAAGCTACTTGACATAAGCATGACACTATGATAACAACAAAGCTGATATAATATATAAAGTGGAAGTATAATCTCAAAAAACAATCTCGACATAAAGAGAATCTAAGTACAAAGACTGTAAATGCGGAATATCTAAGGTCTCTACTAAGTACTAACCATAAGTATGGCTAGGACAAATTCAAGCTCACGAAATAAGTCCGAAAACTGAAATGACATAAAACAATGAAAGACATATAGTAGCAAAGTCCCCGAACCATGATGACTCACCAAAATCCTAAATACATATAATCAATCCAATTAGCCACGACCGAATATTTAACAACTCGGAAGTTTAAAAGTCAAAAAGAAAAAAATAATGCAGAAAATTTATTTGAAACTGGTTTTTACGAGTCCAACATACGGACCGTAGAAAGTCCTACGGGTCGTAGGAAGGGAATCGTAGAACCATAGTAGAGTTTGAAAAAATAATCAAGTTTCAGTATCTCATTCGACGGTTGACTAGGAAGGCCCATCAATCTTTGTACAAGTCGTAGATTGGTCTTGTAGGTAGGTCCCAGACTTAGTGAAATTTTGAGGGTCAAGTTGATTTCTACGATTGGTGTTTACGAACTGTAAGAAGAACTACGAGTCGTAGACAGGTTCCGTCAAAAGTTGGTCCAAGTTAAAGGGTTTCTAAACTTTTTTACGATTGACTAGGACTAGGGATGGCAAAATGGGTAATTTATATGGTTACCCATTCAAATTACCCATCTAAAATGAGGTTGGTACCCAACTCATTTAAAATGGGTAAAAAATGAGTCAAACTCATATTACCCATTTAGAAGTGGGTAGTTAAATGAGTAAAATGGGTAAAAGAGACTCATTTATAAAAGAAAGAAAAATGACATTAATATTTTTTTTAAGGTGTAGGTGGTCGGGGTAGGGATTGGTGGGATAAGGAAAAAAATCAATTTTTTTTGGGAAGGGGTTGAGGGGAGAGGGCTGGTATGGGTGGGGTAATGGTGATGGGGGGGGGGGGTTGAAGTAGAAAAAAAATAATATTTTTTTAAAAACAAATAAAAAATAAATTTAATTTTTGAGGCGTTGGAGTAGTGAAAGAAAGATTAATTTTTGAGGCGTTGGGGGTGGGATGTCTTTTTTGTGTGTGTGTGTGGGGGGGGGGGGAGGGTTGGGGGTGAAGAGTGGGGTAAGAAATTTTTCTTTTGAAACTTTTAACATGATCCCTATAATAATATGGGTAAATATGCATACCCATATTATCCATTGGGTTACTCGTTTTCCATAATTAAAATATGAGTAGAGTATTTTATCCTTTTTTATGTAACTCATTTTTTATTGACTCATATTTGATTCGATCCGCTCGTTTGCAACTCCTAACCAGGACAGTCCGTAGAAAGTCTTACGGATCATAGGTCCAAACCGTAGAAATGAATCGACAATTATTTTAAGGGGTTTTGGTATTTTCCCTAAGTGATTAATGGCTAAACTAAGTCATTTTGGTCCTAATTATAAGACCTATATAATTCTTTTAATTCTTAAAACTATCCATTCTAAATCATTCTCCTAAATTCCTAAATTCCCTCCAAGATCATCCCCTCCCCCTCAAAATCCTCTCAAGAGCTAAGAAAGTAAAAAGTTAGGGTTTGGCTTCAAAAACTCCAATTCACCATAGATTGTGGGCATTGATCATTAAGATATGTTAGTATTCACCTATGGAGTCCTTTCCTCCATAGGGTTCCTACAATCTTAAAGTTTTACTAGTTAGATTCTCAATTCAAAGTTGGAGTTTTATTCAATCTTCATGGGTTCTTTTCAATTATGATTCAATGATTGTTTTCTATCTTTTATGCATAATTGAAGTATTTACCTGATTCTTAGTTGAATTTATATGAACCCATGCATGATCCATGAAATTTGACTATGAACACATGATGATTCAGCCTATGAACCATGAACTATGAATTTATGAAGATTTGCATGTTTTTATGAAATTGATGTAAATGTTTTGAGGATGCTTTGAGAGTAAAGTATCAATGTTATTGTGATTTTTTCCACATATAACTAAGAACATGATTGTGAAAGGATTTCTCACATAAAAGATTCATAAGGTTGAAATGTTTTCTCACCTAAGTTGAATCAAGATTAAGAGCTATTCTAAATGAACTTTAGCTTGGATTGGTTGCTTAATTGTACCTTTCCGTGGATGATGATATGACTTTAGCTTGGATTGGTTGCTTAATTGTGTCTTTCTATGGATGAGGAAAAGAACATGACTAAGGACTATTGCGTGGAATGTTTTACTTAGCACCGAGTGGACTAGCGACAATTACCCATGTCCCATAAACTATGTGCCACCATAGGATGATTGTCTCAGATAGACATTAGCTAATGAATCCACTTTAGCTTAGAATTATGGTTCTTACCTTGACAAGTAAGGATATCTCTTTTCGGTGTGGGATAGGCACCGAATTAGGAAAAGAGATCTAAGAACACAACATGAATGCAAATCACATCAAAATGCACACACTAAGGAGTAATCGACCCAAGTTAAAACATGAACTTTAAAACTGATTTCATGTATATGCATGCATATAGGAACATGAGAATAACTAAAATGCATGAATTCGAAAGAGTAAAAATGAGAAACTAGTACCTCAAGCTAAAATTGAAGCGGAGGGGAAGATATGCGGGGGGGGGGGGGTACTTAGACATCATATAGACTTTGGCTTCCCAAGTAGCATTCTCAACTAATTTCTTCCAAAGGACTGTTACAGAAGCAACTTCTTTATTTCTCAACTTTCGGACTTAAAGATCTAGAATCTCAACAGAAACCTTTTTATAATAAAGACTTTCCTTAACACCAACACTCTCCAATGGAACTATCAAAGTTGGATCACCAATACACTTTTTCAACAATGTAACATGAAACACCGGATGCACCAATGCCAAATTCCCAGGTAAATACAATTCATTGGCCACCTTGGCGAAACGCCTCAAGATTTGATATAGACCTACATAACGGGGATTGAACTTCCATTTCTCTCCAAATCTCATCACGCTCTTCATAGGTGAAATTTTTAAGTAAATCTAATCATCATCATCGAGTTTCAACTCTCTTCTTCTAACATCCTCATAAGACTTTTATCGACTTTGAGCCATTTCAATCTCTCTTTAATAAGTTGAACCTTCTCCATAGCCTCATAAACTAACTCGGGTCCTATAAAAGCAACCTCACCAACTTTAAACTAATTGATAGGAGACCTACACCTCCTACCATAGAGAGCCTCAAATGGATCCATCTAAATAATCGAGTGATAACTATTATTATAGATAAACTCAATCAAAGACAAATTATCATTGCAATTACCTTTAAAGTCAATCACGCAAGCTTGGCTTGACCATCGGTCTGAGGATGAAAAATCTTACTAAGCTTCACTTGAGTACCAAGACCTTTCTAAAACAACCTTCAAAACAGGGAAGTTAACTGTGTACATATGAGGTAATAGATAAAGACACCCATGAAACTTAAACCATTTCTCGAATATAGAGCCTAGCATAGTCCTTGGTTGAAAATAAGATCTTCACGGGAAGAAAATATGCCAACTTAGTCATTCGATCTACAACAATCAAATAGCATCATGTTTTCAACGAGTACGAGGTAAACCCATAGAAGTCCATATTTAAATTTTTCCACTTCCAAGTAGGAGTGCTAATGTCTTGAGCCAAACTCTCGATTTATGATGCTCAACTTTCACTTGTTAGCAATTTGGACACTTAGCCACAAATTCCACAATATCTTTACTCATTCCATTCCACCAATAGCCCTTCTACAAATCACAATACAACTTAGTGGCTCACGGGTGAATAAAATACCGAGAACTAAGAGCTTTTAATAAAATCTATTGCCTCAACTCCTCAAAATTTGAAACATATAAACGACCTTGGTAAATAAGAACACCTCACACCTTAATTCATCTACTCTCTCGAGCTAGATAGGTAGAATTGAGTTTAGGATGTACTTTTTCAAGTTAAACCCATATCAACCTAATAACTACAATCATCAATTAAAAGCTTTGATTCTAAAACCTTTTTTTCAAGCAAGCCCAGAATTCTAAGTTTGAATTGCATTTGCAACTATAATTCTTAGATAAAAACACAACAATCAATTAAACCCATATTAAAACAACAAAGTAATCATTAAACAATAATACCCATAAGCAAATTTAACAAATAATCACATGATCACACTCCAATAATCGAGATTTTATCCAAACATCATAAAAATAGAGAAACAATTACCAAATACATTGGCCATGATCTGGGTAAAGGTTCCCAAGTCTTTACAATGGTCCAAAATAGTTAAGTTAAAAAACCCACTTGCAAATTTTCAAGTTTGAGCCTCCAAAAGCTTCAAAGTTTACAATGAAACTCTAAAACTCAAAGAAAACACTACTGAATGATCGCATGCTCGCATGATAATAAATCTATACTTCAAAACTCAATTTATAGTTGCCCAAAATTTGGCTTGAAAAGCCATTGGGCGAGATAAGTCGGGCTCGCCGAGTGGTTCAGCGATCTGCCCTATTCTCTCTTCCATCGCCATTTTGCATTGGTTCTCAGCATCCTAAGTCTTGTAACTTTGGGCAATCCCTTGTGTTGTCACGAAACCGATCGGCGATTCATCGACTGATTATTTGTGTCGCCGACTTGGTTTTTTCCTCAGGGTTGGCACACTAGAACTTTAGGCGAACTGAAGATCAATTGTTCAAGTTTCTTCCAAGAAAATGATAGGCTCAAAAGGTGCCAAGCTAGGTTCACACATCTCACAAGGTTGGCCACAAAGAGGTATATTGTCAAATTTGGCTTACTCTTGAAAATTCTTGCCTAAGGTCATTTCAATTGTTCGCTTCACTCAATCAATCGGACTGACGGGGCAAGTTCTAGGTGTTATCAAATACAATGTTCAAGATGACCTCACCACACAAGGCATTGGTACCAATATCAAACAAGACTCCACACTTTCTAGATAGCGTGTAATGTTCATCACAAGAGACTCATTCGACAACCAGCTGGTCACAATGAGATGCTAAAAGTTCACATATTGCCTATGTAACTTAGTTTGCCTCATTGTAGCCACACATTCATTTCGTTCAATTAATAGCAGTATTAAAGTCATAAGTATTGACCACAACCGACACTCAAATTTGCACAAGAACATCCACAATCACACACACAAGAGGTGGCAAAATTTTAAAATTTGGTTAAAAAATCGCTTCCAATCCAAAACAATGGGCCACAAGCTAAGAACCACTGCAATACCACAATCAAGATATATATATAAACAATCGTCTCAATATTCACAAAAACAGACATCAAAACAGAACCAATATCCACAAAACAATCACAAGAGGTAGGTATGGAAATACCTCACCCCACCCAACAAAATAAGCAGTTGTCCTCAAATGCAACCCAAAGTAAAAATAATATAAAAAGGTGAAGAGAGGGAGGGGAAGATTCATCCTACTAGGCTAAGCCTGGGTGAAGTCTGCATGTACGTCGCTCCATCTGTTTGGGCATCAGTGCCCGGTATCACATCAACCTTGGTTCCATTGTATCCCACCATCGAAGTATCTCTCAGAGAGGCCTGTCTAGTTGTCTCAAGCATGGCACCCTCTAATTCAGCCAGGTTTTCATAAACAGCCTCCTTATGCGTATCAAGATGCTCCTCATCTGTATCGGCCTTTGACTTAGCAGCAACAACATCATCCCTAATCTCATCTCTGGTGGTAGCCGATGGCACCTCAGAACAGGCTGGAATATCTGCACTCGGATCATCTACGATCTCCACCATCTCAAATAATGAGGTAAAGTTTGTGGACTTCAGATGGTCCACATCCTTCCTTAGCTCAGAAACATCGACCTTCTAGGCCGTCACCGCATCAGTGGCTCCCTGTTCTCTCTCACACACCTCTACTCTAGACGTAAGGGCATCAATCGAAGCCTTGAGAGGTGTCAAAGCAACAATAATAACTCTCTCGATCATCCCAGGAATCGTGACCTCTATTCGGGAGACACGTACATCAGTGAAATAGGCTAAGTGCCTCATCTTGAGAAGCATGACCTAGGTGATCAGAGGCCTAGAAACAGGAATACCAGCACCATATCTAGGAGGTAGGGGAGTAGCAGAAGTGTCAGAAGGGGCATAGCTAGAAGTATCTGAAGGCCTAGTGGTCAGAGTAGGCATGAATGCCTCTACAGGTAGAGTATCAATATTAACCTTCGGGGATGTCTCCACCAGAGCTGCTCTCCTCCTATCAGCCTCGTCCCGCTGATACTCGGCCTCTATGCGCCAGATATCGGTAGAAGATGTAGGTGTAATCTCAACATCCCTCTTCTCATCAGGTGGAACTCTGGCACGTCGACATAATTCTGTGATCAATACTGGAAATGAGAGAGATGTCTGGTGCTGCTTGGCTCTCATGCCCATCTCCTGCTCGATTATCAGTCCTAAATTTAGCTGCTTCATGGCTATGATAGACCCAAGACAGGCCGTCTTTGGGTGGCGGAGAATGGACTCATTCTGTGATGGCATGATGTTGTTGTTGATGAATCCAAACTAATATCTAGCAGCTATATTGAGGTCTTTCTTCTCTATCGGCGCTCCGGCCTCGATCTACCTTGGGGTGGTGTCAGAAAGAAGGGGGACCAGCCAATCTTTTAAGTCATCCAGAGTCTGAGTCTGGATCATGCTCTGATACTCATGCATAAAGTCGGTGGCATGATCAAATACCGCATTAATATTGTCATAATTGCATCTAACTTTCTTGCCTCTAACCACAACAGACTCCACCGGCTTGAAGGCACTAGCCTTCTTCTTCCCTTGAGGCACCAAGGCACTATATGCAAAATAGAACTTCCAGACCCAAGTAGGAATGTATGGGCCATGGGGATTAGTGAAGACCTCAAATCTGTGGAACCGGAGGGTGTCCCACACTACTGGATACATGTCCACCACATAATTTGTGGACAATATCTTCTCCTCTAAGATGGTCCTCAATCCCTCGGCTTTTAACCGATTGAGGGACCGGGGAGGAGGACCCTTTACTAGTGGTGATGGGACCACCGCCTGTGCTGGAGCTGGAGGAGTAAGAGTCTGAGCTACTGGGATCCTAGATGGATCATGCATTCCCTTGGAGCGAAGTTGTGTTCTCGGGCCTGTAAAAGTTGATCATCCTCAGGCTTAGAGAATGAAGCCTGAGAATCTTGGGATTTATTTTCACTGTCGGAGTTATACTCCGGTATCTCAGCCATGGGTGCCTTGCCCTTTCCCTTTCCTCCCTTTGGAGGTAGTTTCTTGGCCTTGACATTGGAAGTAACTGCTTCCTCATTACTGACGACTACGCGTGCCCGCTTTCGAGGTGACATGCCACTATCAGTCAAATTAGTTCTAGCCATTCCTGCAAAACAACGAAGAAACACTTAGAAAAATATCCAGAAAAATTTCAGAAAAATAGGCTGCAGAAAGACTCGCCGAACCGTTTGGCGAGTCGCCGATTGCTTTGGCGAGCCAGATCGAGCTCACCGAAAGTACCAGCGCAAAAATATTCACAATATAAGACATGTCGGCGATGTCTAGAGACATTCAGCGAATCGCCGACACCAATCGGCTAGCTAGAAGTAGCTCGCTGAAAATTACAGTGTATTTTAGGGGTTAGAGGCGCAAAAAAATTATCAAGAAGGACTTTCGGCGAGCTCAAGCATCTTGTCGAAAGTTACAGAACACAACTCAACAATTTAAGGAAATTAAGGATGATTTAGGGGGACTTTGGCAAACCGTCGAACCACTCGACGAGCCCGACTTGGCTCGCCAAATGGCACTTCTTGCCAGTTTTCAACCCCATTTTTCAAAATCAAACCCGCAGCCCCCGAAAACAAAATTAATCACATACATTGTCAAATTAAATCAAAACCCATACCTATGCCTTCGAGGTACTCAGACTTCCCCCGATTTGGCCAAAATTGGTCAGTTAACGTCTTTTGCCCTTAAGAATGACGTCAAATGCTCCATCATTGGGTAAAATACGTCATTTAGCATAATCTGGGGTTATTTAGACTTCACCCAACTAGACCCAACACATTTTCACCGTAACCCAATAATTTAAACTTGATTTTAAACAAGCACAACACATGATTCGATCAATTACACACAATTAGGCACTATTAACTTATTACGGGAAATCCAACAATTAAACACGACAAAATCAACAATGCATTATCGATTTGCATTCAAGTTCAACCACATATAGAGCGCGGGGTTTGGAAAACCAACCTTTTTGCCGAAATAATAGATTGTAATATTAGGCGGCAAAGTTCCACAATCCCAAGCAAATATTTCACACGATGCGAGAGTAAAAACAAGAAAATATGAAAGATCTAAAGTTGGGTGAAACTGTACGGGAGTTGAAAAGTTAAGAAAGTGAAAGGATTTTGAAATTTTAAACCGTTTGGCCTTTAAAACCTTTCAGTTCATGCTCCATTCGGCGGTACAAGTCATGCTCGCCGAACCACTCGGCGATGCGCCGATTGGTATTTTGGCTCGCTGAGTTTTAGAGAACTCCCAACAATTTGGGGTTCAAACGGCAGACAAAATCGGGCTCACCGACCTATTCAGTGAGTCACCGATTGAGCATATAGCCCACTGAGTTTTACAGTGTTCCCCTTCAAGCTTGGTGGTTCCAACGGCAGTTCAAGTCGGGCTTCGTCAACCTGTTCAGCGATCCACCGACTGGACTTTTTCTCACCAAATTACCCATTTTCCAACACTTTTCACTTTTCAACATGCACAATCAACACCCGTTATTCAAAATCAAAAACTAAAGCATCAAAAACTTGGGTTGCCTCCCAAGAAGCGCCTTAGTTAACGTCGTGGCACGATGAAAATACCAATTCAAGTATCATTTTTGAGGTTTGCCAAGGTATCACTTGGTAACCCTCCTTTTGGCCTTGGGTTCAAATGAAAAGAAATTTGATCCATTTGCGTTTCCAATTGCTTGATTGACATTGAATGGGATGTGACCGTCTGATTAAGTGTAGATACGTCTTATTTCATTTCTTTCAAAACTTGTCCGACCCTTCAACTTTGTTGAGAATGCGTGAAAGTATGTCTTTCGTATGAAAATTTTCCGACTCCATAGGCTTTTGACGCTCATGGGGTAGGACGTACATGTCCTTGTCACCCTCTCTTTCCTTCCAAGTAGTGTTGCGATCACGCCAATCTCTGTCACGGTCTCTCCATCCATCATCTCTATTCCAACCTGGGTTTTCCACCCGGCCTTGGATAGTTTTGACGAAAACCTCCTCCTTGGTTTGCAAGGAAGTTCACTTCTTCACTATACAACGCTTCAAAATGTGCTTCATCAGGGTTCACTCCACCAACACCCAGAACATTAACATTCGTAGCACTACTACCCATCACATTTTTTGCCAAGATATCCAGTTGGGTCATCATTTTGTCCATGTTTTGGTCCCTCTCTTTATCCTTTTCTATCTGCTCTTTTGTCATTCTAAAATTAAGAGGAGACACTTGGTCCTCACGAGTGTACCACGCTCTATTTATCTTGTTCATTCCATCAAGGAGTTGAGACGCTACTTCATATGGCTGTTGCATTATACCTCTGAGAACTAGTTGATCATCAACTCCTTTGTTCACCGAGTCAAGGCTCCAACAAAAGTATACTACAATATATAGTTTTGCAGTCTGTGAATCGGACATTGAAGCACCAACTTCTTAAACCTTAGCCACGTCTCATGGATTAGTTCACCTTACAAGCATTGAATGCTATCTCTGAGCGTCATCATCCTTGACGGGGGAAATAATCTCACATTGAATGCTACGGTAAGCTCATCCCAAGAGGTGATGGAATCCCTCGGCAACTCAGCTAACCATTTGCTAGCCTCACCCATCAAAGAGAATGGAAACAAAGAAACCTGGGACGGACTGATTCTTGTGATACATTTTTTAATGAGAACGGGCCACAAACGTCTACGAAGTTCCTAATATACTCATGGGGGTCTTCGTGAGCCAATCCTCCATATAGACCTTTCATTTGGAGGAGTTGTAGCATTGTGCTAGTAACATGGAAGACATTATTCCCTTCAATTGGAGGTAGACGTATTTCACCAACACCACCCAATTGGATTGGGTTATTCACATCATTAAGATTCCCAATATCATATTGGTGGCCCACTTGGCCATCAATACTCCCGTTTACACTCATCTCTTCCTCTATTCAACACAAGCAACATAAAACAAAAACTCAAGTAAGTCGATTCAACTACAACCAAAAAGATCACAATTCAACTTCAATAAAAGAATTTTAAACAACACCACTCCCCGGCAGCGGTGCCATTTTGATTAACGTTTCAAACACACCTCATCCAATTCTAGGTGCAAACGATCATTAGTCAGTATAAAACCCAACGAAAGGTTGGGGTCAAACCCACATGGAATGGTACATGTTCAAATATAAGTTGAAGTACAAATGTGGTCTAATTAGTTATAGGAATAGAAATTATCAAAATAGACATGTAAACAAGTCTAAGGGGGTGACAACGAATGTCATATGGGGTTTTTTGATTTGCAATTATCAGCTACAACACAATCAAACATAGAGGAATTAATAATATAAAGAAGAATTCTCGGGATGTGATCGATTATAAGCTAATTATACAATATGGATAATTGGCATTTAACAACAATTTGTTGAAACACTGTGGGTAGGCTAGGCCATAAGTGTAATAGCTTTCTCTCGAACAACTATTACGAATCAAGTGATTTCTTTCGAACATCAACAAGCTTTGAAAAATAAGAACATCCCACACCTTAATTCATCTACTCTCTTGAGCTAGATAGGTAGAATTGAGGTTAGGATGTACTATTTCAAGCTAAACCCACATCAACCCAATAACTACAATAATCAATTAAAAGCTTTGATTCTGAAACCTCTTTTTCAAGCAAGCCCATAATTCTTAGTTCAAATTGCATTTGCAACTACAATTATTAGATTAAAACACAACAATCAATTAAACCCACATTAAAACAGCAAAATAATCATTAAACAACAATACCCATAAGCAAATTTAACAAATAATCACATGATCACACCCCAAGAATTGGGGTTTTAGCCAAACATCATAAAAATAGAGAAACATTTACCAAATACATTCGCCATGATCTGGGTAAAGGTTCCCAAGTCTTTACAATGGTCCAAAATAGTTAAGTTCAAAAACCCACTTGCAAATCTTCAAGTTTGAGCCTCCAAAAGCTTCAAAGTCTATAATGGAACTGTAAAACTCAAAGAAAACTCTACTTAATGATCGCATTATAATAAATCTACAGTTTAAAACTCAATTTATAGTTGCCCAAATTTTGGCCTGAAAAGCCACTAGGCGAGATAAGTCGGGCTCGCTGAGTGGTTCGGCGATCCGCCCTTTGCTCTCTTCATCGCCATTTTACATTGGTTCTCAACATCCTAAGTCCTGTAACTTTAGCGATTCCTTGTGTTGTCGCCGAACCGATCGATGATTCGCCGACTGCCCATTTCTATCGTCGACTTGGTTTCTTCCCCCAGGGCAGGCACACTGGAACTTTATGCGAACTGAAGATCCACTCGGCTGTTCGCCGAGTGGTCTTGCCGATCACCAGGGTCGCTTTTCTCTACTTCTTCAACTTGTTTTGCTCCTTTTTCCCTGTTAGTGTCCTTACCTTGCTCCTTAGCTCACATACCTGAAAATCAAGGCTTTATCATCCGTTTATAGCATAAATTAGGCATTTGAGGAAAATTATACTATCAAAACAAAGTCCTAAATGAGTCCAAATCTCAGACTCATCAAGCCTCGATGTCTTTCTTAGAAATCGTCTTCTTCAACTTAACTATTGTTAGATCAACATCTTGTTTTGCCTTCACATTCGAAATAAGAGATAATTCTGAGCCATTCTAAATAATGATACCACCATTATTTGAATCAACCTAGTGAACACCCAGTCGAGTTTATCTATGAACATATTGAACTAAATTCTTTTTACCATCTTCGATGTGAGCAACACTACTCATGGATAATCGGCTAAGAGTATGGACAACCATATTTGTCTTACCCTGATGAAAAAAAACACTTATATCGTAATCCTTTAACAACTCAAGCCACCTTGCTTGGTGAAGATTCAAATCCTTTTGTTTAAACACATATTGCTAACTTTTATGATCAGTGAACACATTCATATAAACACCATATAGGTTGTGTCTCCAAATTTTCAAAGCAAAGATTACCGCCCCCAACTCCATATCATGAATCAAATAGTTCTTTTCATGAACGTTTAACAGCTTTGATGAATAAGCAATTACTTTCCCATGTTGCATCAATATGCAACCAAGACTGATCCGTGAAACATCACAATAAACCACGAACCCATCATATCCTTCTAATAATGTCAAAATTGCGCTGAAGTGAGTCTATTCTTCAACTTTTGGAAACTTTTCTCACATGCTTCTGACTATGGAAATTTCACCTTTTTCTAAGTCAACATAGTCAAAGACAAAACAATAGAGGAAAACACTTCCACAAACCTTCTATAGTAACCGGCCAAACCCAAGAAACTATGAATATCTAAAGGGGAAAAAGGTCTAGGCCAATTTCTAACTGCCCCAGTCTTCTTACTACTCCTATCTAGGTTGCCACAGATTTTCTGATGACAAATATCTATTTCCTTTAGATATTGTTCTATTTTATTAAGTTTTGATACTTTAATACCTTTGTTAGTTAGAGTTTAGTACAATGATTTTAAGATTTTGAGAGTGTAATAGTTTGATTTGTCTCTTTGTTTTATTAACAAGTTTTGAAACTCTTTATTTCACGTCTTAATGCTAATAAATGTCTTAGATGAGTTGGCTATGTCATTGGTTAGTTGGTAAGATAGTTTTGCCCACCAAGGGATTAGTGTGGGTGTCGTCGTGGTTGTTTAAGTCCTAAAAAACAAGAATAGAAATTCATCTCAGTGTTTTACAGTAATAATATTAAACAAAGACAAAATTTATAATTCAGATCACACTAGCAGAAAGAAATGAAGCAAGATGAAATTCAAGAATTAAGTTTGCTTAATTTAAGTATCAAATAAGAAAACTTTAAATCTTAAAAGAAAGAGAAGAAAATATCTAATAACGTGTAGCTTGTTACCCAAGCTTGTTGGAATACCTTGGAGCTTAGTAGTTACTACTCGGCCTGCATGGGACTGATCTGGACTGATAACCCGAACCCTTCGTAGACTGAACTCTTTTCTCTTTAGGATCGCGTAGGTTAGGGAACTCACCCTCTTCACTGCTTCCACTCCAACTCGAACAAAAAACCTCTTCCTCATCTTGACTCATGGCGTCTTCATCAGTGAGTAAGAGTCGAGTAACTAAAACTAATTTAGTTTCGATCATAGTAGTGTAATAAGTTTTAATGTTAGGACTTAGTGTTAATTATGTTGCCGCCTGTAGTCGGTTTCATCACCATGGGTCTAAAGCAAGAAAATCTAATATTTTATTATTTTAAAACTTAATATATAAAAAATATATTTTACACATGTATTATTCGATACGATTTGGTATTTTCTTGATTATTTTTTTATAAAATTAAAGATCTACCTAATTATTCAATAAAATTATAAATTTATATAAAAATCATCAAATTACTTTTTATTTTTAAAAAAACTAAAAATGGATTAATTCTATTTGATTTAGTTGGTTAAGAGTTTGTTAGGAAAGCCATCTGGTAATTGGAATTGGTATATTTACTAGTCTAGTAATTAACAGCCTAGTAATTACACTAATCTGTTTGTTTGTCACAATGTTATTACACATGCCCTGTTTGGATGCACAAGTGTAATCATAAGATTATATTGAATTTTAAAAATAGAAATTAATTATCTAAAATTAAAAAATTATATTTGACAAATAAGGGCCTTTACAAATGATATTAAATTGAATATGTAAGATATATGTTTTATATATATATATATATATATATATATATATATATATAAATTTTTTAATAAATATATGTTTTAACCAATATTATAAAAAAAAAATTAATTTATACTCCCTTCATTCTATATTAAGTTAATTTTTTAGGTATTTTTTATTTTTTAAATTAACTTAATTGTTCAGTTTTCAAGACTACTTTTAAAGTGTTCTTCCAATTTTACCCTTCATTAGCTAGTATTGGAATTAATGATTAATTAATATTTAGTTATTTTAATCATAAATTTGACAATAATTAATAATGATAAAAATGGAAAACTAAGTTCAATTTATGTCTTAATCTACTTTTCTTAAAGGGTGTGAAACACTTCAAAAATTAACTTAATATGGAATGGAGGGAGTATTTTTTAATTTAGTATATTTAATTAAATTAATCATAAAAACTAAAAGTATAAAATTCCTACTAACATCATGAAATGTATTGATTGACAAAAAGATTAATATTATAAATATAATGACATGAAATTAAAACATTTGACAAATAGATAATCTATTATGTCTACCTAAAAAAATAGATTGCCATGTAAAATGTCCGATCAATACTTCTTAAACAAATGAAATTGAAAATATAACATAAGTTCTAAATTCAAAACAAAAAGAATAACATAATACTCTTATGCCAAATTTCATCATGACATACATAAATATGATTTAAAAGAAAAGAAAAACGTAAGTCCATAACCTTATTCAACAATGAATTCTATTTTAATTAAAAAATAGAATACCAACAAAATTATACTAATGAAAATAAAAATAAAAATATAGCTAATATGAAAAATTGCATGGAATCACATGAAGTAAAGGTTGAGGAAATGAAATGTAAATAATATAAAAAATAATAATATTTTTTGAAGAAACCATTAGAATAATAAAAATAAAAAATAATTTAAAATAATTTAAAATAAATTAAAATAAAAAAATAAAAGAAAGAAATTAAAAAATAGTCCGTTTGTAATTACAACAATTCATTCCTAGCCTCTCATGTGACTTGAAGATTATAATTAACACCGGTCATTTACAATCAATTACCTGCTGCCTGAATAATTACATGACCAACCAAATATATCAAAGAGAATGTAATTACACCAAATATCAAAGAGAATGTAATTACACCAAATCGAATTAGCATCCCCTAACTCAATTTTTTCTAAAAACATTGACAACTTTGTTCCAAAGAAATCGTTGTTTCCTGTGACCCCTTAACATTAGTCTTCCATCTAACTAGTAATAATAACTATTGTACCTCCCTGGCAAGAGAGGGCAACCCATCTCCCACTCGTCTGAAACACGCACCACCATTACAGCTCTTTGCTTCACTTGTAAGTTTTCCTTACATATGCTTATGATCCCATTTATTTGTCTACTTACCCGCAGATCTGTAATTTGATTTTGTGTTTATTCGATTTGGGTTGTTGGAGTTTGACAGTTTGTGTTTTTGTAATAGGCAAGTATGAGTATGAATATGTATACAGGGTTCACCAGGCTTTGCAAGGGTCTTGCGGTTGTGCTTGTTGGCGGTCACATTGTTGTTCAGATTCTTCCTTCTGCTCTTTCTTATCTTGCTCTCATACCTGCCAAGTACTCTTTCTATCTCCTCTTAAATTACTATTTGATTTTGCTTGTCGAATCACCGGATTTTTAGAATTGGAATTACCTACTTTATGATGATAATGTAGTTTCTCTATCTGTAAATTCTTCAATTGAATCTCAACTTCATGGATCATGTGCTGATCTCTTTAATACATGTATCCTTTTCTGAAATGGTCCTCATTAGAAGAAAAAAACATTCTAACTTGCTTGACGAGCTATGAAATTACTGAATATCTCTTCTAAGGAAAGGAACATTTTGGACCGAGTATAGGGTGCTCCTTGTGGTTCTTGACGTGAATGTTCCAATTTCAAGGCAGCTTTCTTGTGCATGAGTTCCTGAGTATAGGCTCAATTCATGGACTACAAACGCAGATCTAGGATTTTAATTTTATGGGTTCAATCTTTAAGGTTCTTAGTATTGAACTCTTTGTATTTGTAAAACTATTGGTTCAAACTTACTATTATTGCCATTTTAGTGAACATAAATTTATATTTCGCGTTAAAAGATTGGGTACAAATGAAGCCAGTATCTGCATTTTGCCTCTGTCACTGATGTATGACCCCTCAAACTTGCTTCATTTTTCCATTTAGACACTTGAGTGGTGGAACTCTAGTATCTGTGAAGGAATATCCGACTATGTGTTAGATTTCAAGCTGAAAGCCTTAAAAGAGAATCTTAAAGTTTGGAGCAAGACACTTCAAGGCAATTAGGGCTACAAAAGCAGAGTATCCTTAACCAAATGGCAGCCCTAGAAGAGATTCAAGATCAAAGATGTTTAAATGATGATGAGAACTACCTGAAGACTACGCTAGAGGTAGAATTTGAGAATATTGCTAAAAATGTGGAAGTTACATAGAGACAAAGATCCAGGGTATTATGGCTCAAAGAAGGGGATAGACATACAAAGTTCTTCCATAGATCTGCTAACAGTCACAGAAGTTATAAAAACATTGACTGTCTGTAGGTTAATGGGGAAAAGTTAGCAGATCCAGATGACATCAAGAGAGAAATGGTCAACTTATACCAGGAACTATACTCTGAACTGAGGAATGCAGACCTCAATTTAATTTTAGAGAAGGATATCTTAGTAGTAAAGAAGAAACCCAAATGCTACAGTGCCAATTTGGGGAACAAGAAGTGAAAGATAGTGTGATGGCATGTGCTGGTGACAAATCTCCTGGACCAGATGGCTACACAATGGTCTTCGTCATTCAGTGTTGGGAGGTAGTGAAGAAAGAGGTGTGGGCTGCTATACAAAATTTTGATGATCAGTGCTTTTTCGGGAAGAGCTTCAATGCTACCTTTATAGCATTGATTCCTAAGAAGGTGGGAGAAAAAGAGCTTAAGGATTTCAGCCCTATCAGATTGACAAGGTGCATCTATAAAGTCATCTCAAAACTATTGACTAAGAGGCTTAAGAGAGTGATATCTAAGCTGGTTAATCCTCAATAGATGGCTTTTATCGAGGGCAAATAGACTATGGATGCTATTTGTAGCAAATGAATGTGTGGACACAAGGGTCAGAGATGGGACTACTGGGGTTCTACGCAACCTAGACATTGAGAAGGCATATATGATCACCTCAACTGGGCCTACTTATGGAAGACTCTGGAAAAAAGGGGATTTGGCAGGAGATGGATAGAATGGATCAAAATCTGCACCAGCACAGTTAAATTATCAGTTAATGATTCTCCAACTGGTTTCTTCTTCTCTGGAAGAGGATTAAGACAAAGAGACCTTTTGTCTCCTTTCTAATTCATTATAGCCATGGAGGGTTTGAGTGACATGCTTAAAACAACTCAGTTTACCAACTGGATCAGAGTTTGAAATGAGCAGTCTGGCCAACATATGAGCAGTCTGGCCAACACATTAAGTGGAAACCGCAGCCGCTACCCTTTGGTTGCGCATAGGGTAAAACCCCCGCTTCTATGCAATAGCTTGCAAACTGGGAGGTAGAATTGGGGAGTTATCAACAGTCTATTGGAGTATGCCATTAGGGGCAGAAAGCAAATTTAAATCTGCATGGAACTCAGTGTCAGAAAAGTGTGAAAAGAAACTAGTTAGTTGGGAAGGACAATACTTATCTCTATGGGGAAGACTGACCTTGGTCAACAGTGTTCGAGATGCCTTGCCAACATATATGATGTCTCTTTTTCCTATGCCACTTAATGTAGCCAATAAGCTTGATGAAGTTGGAAGAAACTTTTTGTGGCAGGGGAATAGTCCGACAAAGAAGATCCACCTGGTTAAGTGGGACATTGTTACAAAATGCAAGAAGGAAGGTGGAATAAGTGTTAAAAATTTGAGGATTCAGTAACAAAGTCTTATGCTTAAATGGCTTTGGAGGTTCTCAACTCCAGAACAATCATTATGGTAGGAGACTATCATATCAAACTATGGTATGGAAGATAAGTGGATCACCAATGAAGTGAATGCACTTATGGAGTCAGTTTATGGAGATCAATGAGAAACAACTGGCCTATATTGTATAATAGATCCAGCATCCAGGTAGGAGATGGGGAAAAACATCCTTCTGGGATGATGTATCGCTAGGCCAATCTTCTTTGATGCAATAGTTTCCAGATTTATACTATTTGAACCAACAGAAGAATGCAACAGTGGCGCGAAACCTGGACCGGCCACCACAGTCATCGGAAAAAAAAGAAGAATGCAACAGTGAAGGAGGTTAAGGGATAATACAGGATGGAATATCTGCTTCAGAAGGCTATTAAACGATTGGGAGGTTGACAGGCTACTGGAGTTTCTCAAAACACTTGAATCATTTTAGGATTCAATGCCAATGAGGACTGCAGATTCTGGTTAGCAGGTAGCAGAGGCAGATTCACATGTTAATTCAGTTTACAAGACACTTAACAAGTTTAGCTCTTGGCCTAGGAAGCACATCTGGAGAACTAAGATACCATACAAGGTGAATTGTTTTTCTTGGTTCGTAGTCAAGCAGGCTTGCTTGTCAAAGGACAAGTTACTGAGAAGGGGAATGCAACTTAGATCTATCTTTCTTTTTTGTGGTGAGACTGCAGAAACAAACAACCACCTATTTTTGCATTGCAGAGTAACTACTCAACTCTGGGACATTTTTCTTACTATGATTGGTTTGAAATGGTCTATGCCTCAGTCTACTTTAGACATCTTTTCAGTTGGAACAAAAGGGGAAGTAGCATAGACCAAAAAAGAGGATGGAGGCTGATCCCAGGTTGTATTTAGTGGACATCTGGAGGGAAAGAATCTATGATGCTTTGAAGGAAAGAGCAGCCCAATCCAGAAGATAAAGTTAAATTGTATTTTACTTTTTCACTTTTGGTATAAACAAGAGTACATAGAAAATACTGAAACTTCAATGCAGTTGTTAGAGTCTCTTTAGATCTTCTTGCTCTCTTTACATGTAATTATGGCTTAACAACCCTTTTTGGTTAATACAATATGTTACCTTATCAAAAAAAAAGAAGAAGGTTGTGCAAACATTTGTTCTTAATCCTAGAAATGTGACTTTTGTGGCTTTCGAAACACGCTCTATTCCTTTCCAACTAGAGCCCAAAAGATGCATAGAGAAATAGTGAGCCAAATCTTTTTTGAAACTAGTAACTTTAAAATAGTGAACCAAATCTGTTTCATATCATTTTGAAATTCTTGTCCTTGCCAGCATTCTAACAAACCCCTATGTTGGTAGGCATTGTCCAAGGATTACCACAATATTTAGGACTATGTCCCAACACTGCCTGAAGCACTTGCAATGGAGAAATAGGTGTTTTATTGATTCTTAAACCTCACAAATAACATCTATTAGCAAGAAATAGGGGGCATATCTTGGTTTATCAAAGGCAAAAAGCGCAAAAAAGGGTAAGAGATTTGTTGGTTCTTGAAGCACAATGTACAAATGAAGTGTGGAAGGTAGCAGGTACCCCATGGAACTAATCGAGGTGTGTGCAAGTTGGCTTGGACACCATAGTTATAAAGAAATGCAGGCATTAATGAAGATAGGCTCAAATGAAGAAAAAAAAAATAAGAATATATGCAATTCAAGAATAATAATTATAAGCAAAAATGACAATTATATGGACAAAGGAAATTTCAAATCTCAGAATATCTAGGGTCGTGTCTTCAGGAAAACGTCCAGTGGCGATGAGGTGTACACCTAAAACCCTTTCTCTTTAAATTGTTTCTCTATAATTTAAGCTTTAATATAGAGAAGGTTTGTCTAATTCAGTGATGATAGCTGTACTAAAGCCGTCAACGTCACAGGCCTAGAAGTGCCCCTATCCAAGGAACCCTGTAGGGCCAGTTGAAGGCAGCGGCTGCAATAGTGATACGGTGGTGGCTATAGTAGGTATCATGGTGGTGGTGGAGGATACATGGGTGGAGGAAGTGGGTATGGTGGTGGAGGAAGTGGGTGTTTAAGTGTTGTGATACTGGACATGTTGCTAGGACTGATATTCAGGGAGGCGGAGGTGGTGTCTCTATGACAGTGAAGATGGGAGCTACTCCAGTGATGGTGGCGTAGGTGGTTGTTTCCATAGCGTGGAAGAAAGTCATTTTGTGCGAGAATGTCCCAATAGTAATCGTTGAAGTTTTGGTAGAAACAAAGGGTAAATGTGTATTTTCATATTTGCACTTTGTTTTCTATGCACTCTCCTTTTTTCTCGGTCGTTTTCATTTTGAATTGTTTAAGGGATGAACCATTTGATGTTCTCGACTTATCATTGCATATGGTCACTTTTTCCTTTCCAATATGGTTCTCTGCTTTGTTATTTTTAGGAGTAGTAGTGGTTATAGGTTAGTATTTCAGCTTGAAGCTTTTCAAAATGTGCACTTTTGATATGTGTACGTACATGTTCGGAAGATTTACCAATCATCAAAAATGAAATCGCAGTGAAGGTTCAACATGTGCACCTCATAGTACTGTAGTCTTGAAGTACATTCGATCTTATTGGAGCAAGTTTGGTGAAAATTCAGGATTTCTTCTGGGAAATGGTAGGATTAAGGTTTTGGGATGCTTGGTTGGGACACTCACCTTTAAATATCAATTTCCGGGCTGGGATCTTTTCTTCAGAAGGAACATCA
Source organism: Solanum piurae (assembly GCA_029582685.1). Lineage (NCBI taxonomy): Eukaryota > Viridiplantae > Streptophyta > Magnoliopsida > Solanales > Solanaceae > Solanum > Solanum piurae. The sequence continues at coordinate 35,409 of JAJOOO010003352.1, forward strand.
ATGATTGGGAGTTAGAAATGATGTGTATTTTGTGACAAATGCTTGGCACTATTTCAGTCATCAAAAGCCTACCTCTATGGAAGGGTCTTTCTGGTGGATGTTTTTCAGTAAAATCATGCTTCTTGTTGTTGATTTCTCACAACACAAGCTTCTGCTATAGAAGAAAATTTGTTACAGCAAGGCGCCCTTAAGGTGTCTTCTTATTGTTGGTTTGTACCTAAGGAGGCTTGCGAGAGGATTCCCACTTTGTTGCATATGTTCTCTTTCCGACATGCAATAGGAGATGTTTATGACATTTTTCTTCACTGCAAGGTTAGAGTCAAATTGTGGAGCATGATTTTTTTTCCCCATCTTGGATGTAAGCTAGACCACCAAATTCCATATTGGATTTTCTCAACTGCTGTAATAGTAAAACGTCTTGATCTGGAACACTATTCCTCGTGATATTTGGGAAACAATTTGGGCAGAAAGAAATAGTAGAATTTTCAATGGCAAAATAGAAATATTCTTAACCATAAACATAAATTTATTTTTCTTTGTGAACCGTTGGTGAACTCTGGTCTTTGTACATAAGATGTTATTGGGGACATGCAAATTCTGTAATTATGTTATATGCACTTAGTATTGTTGTATTATTAATAAAGATCATTGTTACTTTTCAAAAGAATGTTAGCACAATAAAGTTGGAGGATAAAAATAACTCAGATATACTTTTTATTGTAAGTAACATAGTCACGAGAATTGTCTTGAACAAATGTCATGAAGGAAGAATAAAGCTGACCTGTCTTGTAGTGTGGATATCCAAATGAACTTCAAATATACACACATCCTACTTGAGAAAGAAGCACAAGCTTGTTTCTGAAACTGACACGTACTCCATTCTTGCAGAAGGCCTGATGCCTAGCTTTTGACTATTTATGGCTTTTCCTTGGGATATGGTTCTGAAAAAATTTCCTCTGAAATCTTGAAACACTTTCCCTTTTTTGTTTTTAACTTTTCTTTTTTCCTTTTTAAGCGGCCTCCTTTTTAAATATTTTATCAAACTTGTAAATTGCCTTCATTCAATAAGGTGGGGAAGGAGGGTAGACTCTTTATTACAAGTAAAAGTAGCTATTATCATATCGTGGGATAGCAAATATAACATTTCATTTTGAGGATTCATATAGCCAAAGCAACTTGTTGGGGATTGCGGCATTGTTATTAATTGTTATTGTTGTAGTATATAGATTTTTCCTTTTTGCCTCTTAAACTTCTTAATTCATGGGATTTACACAAGTTTTATGCCAATTGCATGTTACTAATCACAAAAGAAAGAAAATGAAAATAATGGTTCCTTATGTTTGGGGACAGTTTAAGAGTCTTTTGAATATACTCCTTATAAGTTTTGGTCTTATAAGTTTGTCAAAAGTAATCACTTTTAGGGTCTGTCAAATATTTAGCAAACTTTGACGGCTCAATTTAATGGATGTGAAAAAACAATTTGCCGCAATGGCTTTGGTCTGTGATGGTAAGAACAAAATGCATGATGTGTAGATGAAGTGCACGTCATGTGTTCAAATCATGTCAGATAAAAACCTGGTACTTGAGTAGGGAAGGATAGAGAGGCAGACCCATTATCCACCAAGTTTCGAACCTTGCACTACTGGCTCTCGTGGATTTTCGATTTTTTGAAAAATATCTAATCAGAAACAGTAGGAAAATTCCATCAGATCTCATAAATCGCAGCACCAAAAATTGCACTAGATATCGGAAATAGACTAGATACTAGAAACACTACCTCAAAAATTGTATCACACACCAAAAATACACCAAAAACAGCAGAATCTGCACCTCCGAATGTATGTTTCCGCTAAATAATTTTTTTCACTGTTCCAGTTTAATCCAACAACTAGAGTTTGTTAAAAATTTACCAAGACAAAAATGCTTACTTTTGGCAAACTTAAAGGACAAACTGCTCATTTTAGACCTAGCCCCTAACATAAGAGACCATTTTTGTCATGTTGTCTTCTTCTTTTCTTATGTTAAAAAAAATTAAAAAAATAAATAAATAGGAAAAAAATAATATATATATATATATATATAAGAGAGAGAGAACAATCAGACACAGTGGTTGGGTTGTATGCATGTCAAGTCAGAGCTTGAAGTACTGCTTTATCTAGTATTTTTTTTTGGGAAAGGTAACTTGCTTTATCTAGTATTTTTTGACAGGAGATTATTTTGAAAAGACAGTATTTTGGACGGGAGATCTGGTGGTGCAGAGTAACTTTTACACATAGTCCGAAACAATTATCCCTTTTCTCATATATGCTTAGACAGAATATTGTGTGAACCTTGTTCTAATAGCGAGACTATACTCAGCAGTCCATCCTTGATCACCTAATTATTGGGAAGGGATATTTGACGAGTTCACTGAAGGATGGTCATTTGTGTTCTGTAATCCTGTATTAGTGGAACTGTAGATTGCTCAAAACTTGTGAACTTCTGCATCCTACACTACTTGGACATGATGTATACTGTTAGAATCTGTGAAAAACAGTTGTATTTCTTCTCTTCAACTGTTTGTAAAGTGTGATCTTTTGTGTTTATTGCAGGACTATTCCATTTGCATGGAATCTTATAACCGCTGGTTACACTGAACAAACAGTGTATGGGGTATGCTTCTTTGGCACTAAGCATTAACTAATTTTCTTGGTTCTAGCTTACATTTCACAGCTGCCTTAAAGAGAATAAGCCTGAGGCTCACACTTTCAATACTTTATATATATATATATTGAAGTGCCAAGTGTGTGACTATCTCATCTAAAAGTATAAGCTATTATAGGGAGTATACTTTTATTTTCTAATTATATATTCAACATTATTCTTTGTATCATTCTCCTTGACATCACCTATATGTCCAGGCAATCATCAGCACTATCGGACTTCTTTTCCTGGGGAAGCTGCTTGAGCCCATCTGGGGTTCTAGGGAATTCTTGAAGTTCATCTTTATTGTCAACTTTTTGACATCTGTCTTTGTTTTTATCACAGCCATATCATTGTACTATGTAACAAGATTGGAAATTTATCTGTAAGTTTCATAGACTTTATACTATCAGTGAATTACTTTGCTTGCCTGGTTACTTCCTCCTCTTGTTATTATTGTACTACTTTAGGATTAAGGAGTTAGTGACTCAGGGGTAGTTTTCAAGGAATCAGACTTGCTTATTTTGTTACTTATGAATTCCCTGCTTTGTCTCTGCACAAGCACAATGTGGATGCTTTACTGTATTCTATCTTTAATGGAAGTATTGCATAACTCCTGATTTTACGGCTCTGCCGATCCTTATTTGTTAGCTATATGCCCATTTCCGGCTTCCAAGGAGTTCTTTCTGGTTTCTTAGTTGGCGTCAAGCAAATCATGCCCGACCAGGAGTTGTCTATTTTGAAACTGAAAGCAAAGGTACAAGCACTGTAATTACCAATTAATTTTGAAAGGCATCTCCAGGCACTAATCTCTCAAATTAAATTGTGCTCTAATATCACTTGTGATTGCTGTTTTGAAATCTTTGCAGTGGTTGCCTTCCCTTGCATTGTTGTTCTCAATTGCTATAAGCTTTTTTACAACAGATTCAGTATCATACCTTCCAACAATAGTATTTGGGACTTATTTAGGCTGGATTTACCTAAGATACTGGCAGAAGAAACCAGAGACAAAACTAAAGGGTGACCCAAGTGATGAATTTTCCTTCTCTTCTTTCTTCCCTGAATTTTTGAGGTATTTTCCAATTTTCCCTCTTTCTATGAACTACTTCTCTTAATGAATCTGTGTTCCCACAATGACATCTCGTTCGCTGTAATGAAGACCAGTAATTGATCCAATTGCAACAATATTTGAACGGATGCTTTGTGGTAGAAGATCTGAGACTTCTAATGAGGAAAGGGGCTATACTCTAGGTGGTTCCACATTGCCTGGTTCTGATCCCATTGAAGCGTCAAGGAGGAGGTATATAAATTCTTGTACAACCTCTTGCAGTGATTTACAAAAATTTCCCAAAGCTGAATTTATCATGGTTAATATGTGCTCATATTCTAGAGTGTTCAGTTCCTTTTCATTGGCTATATGTGTTAGCAAATAAGATAGATTAACTTGGGTGCCTGATGCAGTACCACATGGCATCATTGTAGAAAATTACCTCGAAGATAAAGTTATCAGTTCAATGCACAACTGTGTATTAAATTAAGCAATGCATTCATGCTCTGGTCATTTATGAGAATGATCTGGTAATATGTTAATGAAGAATTCAATGATGTCTTGTCATGAATTGTGATAGTGACGTGTTCCCTATAGGCGATAAAGCTGTAGTTAACAAAGTCTTCATTTTTATTTGATATTTCTATGATTTTGGTTGTATGGGTCTTTTAGAAACAGCCACTCTACCTCCTCGAGGTAGTGGTAAGGCCTGCGTACACTCTACCCTCCCTAGACCACACTTAGTGAGATTTTACTAGGTATGTTGTTGTATGGAAGAGTTTCTGATGTTTTCTTTTTATGATTGTCCATATCCAAATATTAAGATCTACTTAATTTTTGACTTGGTCATAAGAGAACTATCCTGTATGCAGTTATTAACCCTAGATGAGAAAACTATACTGTCTTTTATGTGAGAGTTTCTAATATTTATTTATGATTGTTGGGCTTGGATATAACCATGCTGCAGATCCAATATAGCTACCCAAGCTTTAGCCCTTAGCCCAGATGCTATTCTTTTGTTTGTATTTGCACTTAGCCCCACTGATTTAATTAAGTCGGTTAGTGTATAGGGTTGTATCCTTTTGACTTGGTTAGTGTTAGCGAATTGTATACAATGGAACCATGGATGGTTCCAGAACTGGTTGGCTCATTTTTTATTTTTCTCCAGTCAGAAAATATCTCTTCATTGCTCACTCATTCTCTCTTCTCTCACACAAAGCCCTAATGCATTTTGTGTGGTTTTTATGGTTGACAAAAATTGTTACATAGTTTTATACTTAACACACACATGATATGTATGAGATGGTGAAATGAGAGATTGGTTAGTGAAGGGATAGTTTAGTTTCATATTTGTTGTGATTGTTTAACTTGATGTAGTTTGTTGTTAAGTAGATGTTTGAGTTATAAATTGCAGGGAAAGAGGTGCTAGAGCACTTGAAGAAAGATTGGCAGCTGAGCTTTTGGCTGCTGGAAAGAAGGGTGAAGAATCAGAAAGAGATGTGAATGATAATGTGTAGAAGTTGGTCTATAATATATATGTAACGTGTTTTCTTGTCCGATAGAAACTAGAAGATTGTGCACATTTTTGGCAGTGTACTCTTTTGGATTCTTGACGGAACTTGTCATCTCTTGTTTAATGTAATATTTTTCTCCTTTCCAATTTCCACTGCCCTTTACATATAATATAAGTTGCCATTTTTGTTAAAATCTCTATTTTCATACATTCGTATTGTTAATAAGTAACTTAATAATACCCCACCATTAGTCTAATAGCTAAAAAAAATGCCTTCCAAACTAACAATTGCTCCAACTTTGATGGAAAAGGGCCAACTTTACCCCTAAACTATGAATGAGAGAGTTGCCCTCATTTCTTTGGAGTTTGAGGGGAAAAAATTATCCCTTTTACATTATATATTAGGCTATAAATGTGATAGTCTAATTAAGATAAGTATATATTTGATAGGGAAACCTTTTAAAGAGAACCATCAAAGAGATGGACACGGGAAATAGAGCCGTCAAAAACGGTTTAGCCCATGGGGCAAGCCCAACCCAACTCATTATTGGGGTAGAGTTGGGATATGATTTTCAAGCCTATTTAAAACTAAGACTTATAATTCCGATTCATATAAGCCCTTTGTCCTTGAGGCTTGATCAGGGTCGAGCCGGGCTTGGTCCATGGGCCAAAACTATTTATTTAAGGGTAACTTGCAGAAATTTCACTAGTGTATGAGCTAATTACTTAGATGCACGATGTGTTGCAATATTATGAATTATACCAAATTTTTGTACGTCCAGATACATGTATTTCGGGATACATGGGCTCAAAATTAGGTGTAATGTTCTAGATACACTATATCTAAGTGGATTCACTTGGATACATAGATAAATCATGCGCCCTCACCTTCATCCCATCTCACTTGTCACTCTCTTAAATCGCTCACGTATCTGGGATGCATCACACCAGGTACATGTATCTAGCGTATCTACTATCCTAGATACATGCTAATCACATTAAATTTTTGTTAGTATTATTGAAACACCACCATTATTTGTCATATTTGATTTGGAAATCTTCTCAATTTCTTGATGTTATAGAGTTTTTAAGTTTGAAAAAAAAAGGGCTAGCCCACCCCAGCCTGCGGCCCTTCTAGGATTGGGTTGAGTTGAACATTTTCATGCCCTTCCAAATGAAAGGCCGGTCCGCCCTAGTCCATAAAATTTCTTGGTCCGTGAGGTTTGAACCGGGTGGGGCTGGACTGACCCTTTTTGACAACTCTAAGGGGGATAGTACGTTATCATAAAATTTTGACATGATACAAGAAAACAATTATACTCGTGATGAATCTAAGGGGAATACTTAAACAAATCAAGGGAAGATATATAATAATTGAATGAGAAACAAATATTTTTTGAAAAAATAAATGTTCTAATACAAATGCGAGTCTCGATCATTGATTTAAGGGTGAAAAAAAAAGCTTCAATGTTAAAAACAAAGTAATACAAGTTATAATTATTGAGTAGGAATACCAAACGCCCATAAAGTTCTGGCGGAAAGAGAAATTAATGGTAGAGAAAGGGTCTGATATACTCTTCAATTTTGCTATTTAGAGTTGATATACCCCTCGTTATGAACGTGAATCATATATACCCTACTGTTATACAAATGATTCACATATATGATATATATACCCTTTTCCTCTAACGGAAGTGAAAAACTTAATTTTTAATTAATTTTTTTAAAAGATATAATCCATTTGAGGTATATTTGTTCCTCCTCACACGTTTTTTTTTTATAATTTTATTTCAACGACTAATTTAAATTTATCATTTGATGGTCAAATTTATTTATGTTTCACTAATTTTCTTGTAAAATTTATTATAGATACCCCAATTTTTTTACTTACAAATACAAATTTAAATTACAATATTGCCGCAAAAAAATAAAATAGGCTTAAACTTTTTTCTTTACATTTAAAAATGAAAGAAAAAAAAGAAAGAGAAACTCAAATAATGATAATTAAATAAATCAAAAATTAGTTTGTATGAAAAAAATAAAAATATACCTTGAACTTTGCTAGAAGGATCATGTATACACCTACATGAATTTTTTTAAAATTTAAAGTAAAAAATTTAAAATTTAAAACTAATTTTTTCACTTCCGATAGATGAAGGGTATATATGAGCTCCTTTTGTAACGATAGGGGTATATGTGAGTCATTTGTATAACAGTAAGGGTATATATGAGTCACTTTCATAACGAATGATATATCAGTTGTAAATAACAAAATTAAGGTGTATATGAGATTCTTTTCCCTTAATTGTATTTGGCTCACTTTTAGATAAGCTCCCAAGTACACTTTGACCTAAGTTATATAAAACTAGGGAACATGGCTGTGCTTCGCGCGAGGATTAAAAGATGTGTTAGGATATTTTTTCTTTTGTATTAATTATATCAATATATTATTTGACCATATCATTATCTCTTCATTTGAAATGGTGATACATGATGACACTTATCAAATTTAACATCTATTTAATGAGAATAACATTCTTAATGAATAAGTCAGAATATATGCTCTATTATAAAATTACTTTATTTTCATTGGTAAAATATATAAAGAATACATCAACAATGTCCTATCATTCTTTATTAAATTGATGTTTAGAGAATATATTCTCTAATAAAAAATTATTTCACCTCCCTATTACATTGAAACAAATACATGAAAAATGTCATGTCATTCTTTGTTAGTTTGATCTAGTGAAACTCCTCTGTGTATATTTTTTTTCAATTGCTCTTGTTCCTTTCTGAAATATGCAATTCGCTCTTGCATAATATTTTGATACATCGGTTTAATCGATTTGCTTGATTCTTTAGTTGCATCTGTATTCCAAAATAAATGTTTAGAAGAACAACTTAATATAGTTATAAATATTATCATTAATATTTTACCTTGACAATTCTTCGAATTAATTATTTGGGGACGATCCATAATTTCTTTATTCATTGTAGTACTTCTGTATAAGTATTTGTCAAAGTCAAACTAAGGATATAGTGTTGCAATAAAAAGTATTTTTAATATAATAATATTGAACATTTGTAAAACTAACCTCAATTAACCACTATGAGCAGATGGTGACTATGAAGATAAATAATGTGTGTTGATGTTTATTATTTTGTTTGTGGTATTTATACCACTTCTTTCATTTCTTGGTTGTGCTTCCATTTAATTATTTTAAATGATGAATTATACTCATCCAAATCAAAGTAAATACAAATAAAAATTCAAGAAGATTGTATAAACAACCCTATTTGTCTTTCAAAATTTTTCTTCTTGATTTGCTCACAATATGCATGTACCCTTCTCCAAAAGATCCATCCGAAAGATGACTTATTCTGCTTCAGCACCTGGCAGATCATAAGAGAATCATATCTAAAGCCAAACTGGACAAACATAACAGGATCACATACACTTGATATGCATCAAGACCACTGATAATCCTTAAGAACTAACCTCCTCTATTATGTCAGCTAAACCTGCAGAGAATATAAGAACAAGGAGTACCTTTTTCCTGCTTACCAAACAATCCCAACTCATTACTGAAGCAATCACATGAGATAGTAGAAGGACAAAACAAAATTTTTCAAAAGATCTATTCTGGATAAAATGATTACTAAATTTGGCATTAGCATGACATTGTAGGACTTTTAAAAGTTTAGTAAACAAAAACAGAAGAAAAGAAAATAATCAAGGCGTTTCCTCTAAGGTTCTTAACTGCTTGGAATGACCCTATCATGTATACTCTGGCTTTTTGATAGACTAATACCATCAATTGTCATTCCAATAAGTTAGATGACACAAGGAAATCACAATGGTTCATATTTGTTGCATGGCCTTCATCAACATCATCCCAAGATGTCTAAGAAAACTACAATTGATAGTGGCTATATTGTGCCTCCAAAAGTTCAAAAAGTTCAGTTACACCATCACTGAATGTATTATTAAAGGTTCATTAATATATACCCGCACTTTGTATGTACGGATAGATAGAAAGCACAAAAGGAAGAAATTGAACAATGTGGGGACTAATATATGGGAATATAAGAGAAGAAGAAGCAGGAAACCCGCTCATGCATAACCTCAACAACTAACTGAATAAGAAGGATGGCCAATTTTATTGTGCACAAAGCACCAACATTTATTTGATGCCCAAAATTGAAGAAGAATTTAATTATGTATACAGAAGATACACTTGAAGACTGGCAAATCAAGTTATATCCATCAAGTATCCGATTTTGCTGACAAAGACATCGTATGTAAATAACCAAATAGATTAATAATAGAAGTTGTCTAAGTTGGGATAAAACCATACAAGTATGAATATCATCACTACAGACAACATGCGTCTACTTCTTAAACTAAACTTAAAATGGTAAAAGGACGAAACAACTTAACTAAGCTCAAAGGCGTCTAGTTATTAAACAAAATTAAAAATTATAAAAGGACGAAACAACTTAACTAAGCTCAAAGGCGTCTAGTTATTAAACAAAATTAAAAATTATAAAAGGACGAAACAACTTAACTAAGCTCAAACAACAAAAAACAATCAGAACTTATTTGTGTCTTGAACACTTATTCCTTGTCATTTATGACCAACACTAATCCCTTTACTTCTTGACCTTATTTGTGTCTTCAACGCTTAATTCCTCGTCATCTATGATTAGGTTTCTTCGTTTCCTACTCTTAGCATCATTAGTGACATGTAGTTCATCCTCATGATCTTCCAAGTCAGTCAACAACACATCAACAGATACCTGATTGTTCTTCAAAAAGTAAATTTATCAATATATTTATTAACCATGTTAATGTTTAAAATGATTTGAAGTTGCATATTAAAACATTAAATCTAATTACTATCTCTTTGGTCAATCCGTTGGTTCCCTGATCTTTTTGGCTCGGTTTCATTCTTGGATAAGTTCTTCCCCTGGAAGCAGAACAATAGAAACATTTAATTACAAAGTAAGCATAAGTGTGAATTACAAACTCAAAGTCTATATGCAATACCTTTTCTTCGTTCCTTAGTTTGTATTGTACTTCCAAATTATCATCTGTAATCCAAAGCTTTGATATTGTAAAATTCTCCAGTCCTTCTTTCAAATTATACTTATTTAAATTTAGTTTAAAAACAAATTCTTTCCCGCAAAGGCTTAGGACTTGGACATGCACATCATTGTTAGCCGTGGTATGCTTGTTGAACAACTTGTGAGCTGATATATCAATGAGTTTCTTAGCCATATCATTAAATATGGTAAAAGTACTGTCTCCAGTCCTATTTGTCACTTTTATGTGTATCTTGTACCTATGTTTAGATAATAAGTTAGATTAATTCACAACATATACAAACCTAATTCACAGTCCTTCGCAAATCCTTACTTGACCAAAGGAAACTTGCAATCTTTGTTGCAATTGTGGCATCAATAGATACTATTTGTAGGTTCAATCTTCTTCTAACACACATTGCATGAAATGTAGTACCAATCAAAATAGTTATCTATTTCTATAATTTTACTCTTCACAGTAACAATGTATTCCTACAATTTTTAAATAAGTATCATTACAACGATCTTGTTGAAATGGAAAATCACAAACACGAGAAGCATAATAAGAAAAGAACCTGTATTTCAGAGCTCCACTCAGCCTCCAACAACTCCTTAATGTCCATACGGGTTCAAAAACATCTCTTCCTCAATAGGAAGACTGTTAACATTAGACGAACTATGCAGACAAAACTTAAATCAATAATCACATAATTCTACTGTAAGGAGATAACAAACTAAAGCAACTTAAAATGAGATGAGTGACTTACTAATCAATAAATATCTGGATATCCCTCTTCTTCCATTTCGAACCAACACTCTCGATATCACCAATTCCATATAAACAACCAACCATATCTACGATTATTGAAGAAGAAGACTCGTATGTAAGACTTGTATTTCAATAGTTTTGGCAATTATTTCGCATTTACACATAAATAAACAACCAACCAACCAACCACATTTATGAATATTGAAGAATACTCGTATATAAGACTCGTATTCCAACAGTTTAGGCAATTATTACGCATTTACACATAACTCAAAGGTTAGAGCATCAATCTGTAATGTGATAGGCATCTGTTAGATTTCAATAGCTAGTTTTCCTTATTCTTTCTTTTCCTTCCTTTTAATATTGATAGTGTTCCTCCGAAATATAAAGCTTTTGAAATGATGTACTTCCTCCTTTTCCAAAATTATCAATTTTGTTAAGTTTGTCACGACCCAGGGGTACCCCCTAGATGTAACATGGCGTATAGAAACCCGAAGAACTCCAAACAAGCCACTTAGTTCTCATAACATAAAAAAAAGAATAATTAAAGTAAAAAAATAGTCCAAGTCCAAAAAATTTTATAAACGAAAAATGGAATTCTAATACACTTGTCTCATCATAGCCATCTAATACAATAGAATGAAATTGGGCCTAGCCCATACATCATGTCCAAAAGAGAAATACATGAAAGAAGCTAAAACAATAAAGTCTGTCCTCGAAGCATGACGACTCACCAAAGCTCAGAAATATCACAAGTCAACCTCTAGCCATGAAACATGGAACCTGACTGCGGGACCCTACATTTTAGAGAAATGTAGGCAAGAGTATGCATTAGTACAAAATAATGTACCAAGTATGATACCCCTGCATAAAACAGTTAAAATCATGCTAAAAGGGACATTTCATTTCATGACATGCATTTTACCAAGCTAAAACATGATATAAGAGAGTTAGAAAACATAAGTCATAAAATTATGGTCAATGCAAGCTAACATCATCTTTGAAGCCTTTGAACACATATGAGATACTCCTTGAGTAACCTTAGTTCATTATTAATGTGGGGAATTATCCTTAGCCAACATAGAGACTATGTGAGCTATAACATGATCCCCCGGTGTCTCCCACACCGAAAAGGATTGTTCTACTTGCCAAGGTAGAACTATGAACTTCTAGCTTAAGTGGATCCACTAGCTAATCAACCTATGGGGGAACATAGTTAAAGGATAAGAAGATTGCTACTAGAAATCCGGCCTCTACTAACGGGAGAGCTTCCATCTTAAGAGAGTGTTTCTAGAAACACGGTCTCTACTAACGGGAGAGCTTCCATCTCACTATCCATACCTACTCAGTGTTAAGCATAAATCCTACAAAATAGTTATTAAGCCTTGACTTAACTCATTGATGAGTCCACAAATTAGACTCATTTAGGGCTATACTTTAATAGAAATTGTGTCCTCAAATGCTTATTTTATCTCAATATCTGATGAAAACCTTTAAGTTTCAGGTGTTTGAAGTTTGAAGGAATGCATGGACACTACTTCGCAAAAAGGAACGAAAAGGATGAAAAGAACAAGAAAATGAAGACCTGAGGATCGCTGAGTTCACTTGGCGAATCGCCGAAGGGTCTCATTTTGCCTTTTATTCCAGTGTGCTTAGTCCTGAAGGAAAGGATCAAGTCGGCGAAAAAAGAGAGCAGTCGGCGCATCACCGAGAAGGTCCGCGAAGTAATACTATGTCTCCCAATGACCCAGAGCACGACGATGCCGAAGGATAGTGCAAGACGGCAATGAACTACACCAAAGGGTGAATCGCCGAGTTGATCAGTGATTCTGACTAATGTCGCCGAATGATCCGCCGCAACACAGATTTTTGAAAACTATAAATACTCGTTGAGAGTTATAACTTAATCAGTTTTTAACATTACATTTTTAGTATTAGCTTTGTAACAATATAATTTTAGTACTTTTATTTTACTCTCAAGTTTGTAAGGGTTTGAAGACTTGAAGAAGAAGAGGGTTTCATCTCTTCCATTTTGGAAGTGGGTCTCTTGGATTCTTCCTTCTTTTCTCAAATCAAGACTTATTTCTCTATACCCATTTGATTTCAACATCATTGAAAGTATAAATTTCTATTTCTTGATGTGTGGCAAAAAACCCCATTCTTGGGGTGTGATTTAGCAAATATGTGTTGATATTATTGTTGGGTCTTGCTTGCTGATAGGTTAGATGTGCTTTAATGGTGATTTCATCTAGTGGTTGTGGTTTAATTTAATGGGTTTGTAGTTTTAAATACAAAGCCACCCATGTGTTTTCGGCTTGCCCGAGAGGGAGGTCGCGAAACCAAGACCACTAGACTGATGGCCTAAGGAGTGGGTCGACATGAGGTTCAGCCTGAGAGGGTGAGCCCTAGTCCCATATCCTAACACTCAGCTCGAGAGAGTGAGTGGGGTAAGGCGTAGGCTGGTCTTTATGAGGTAAATGGGTGTCCGAGAGGAATGCATTTGAAACGGGGTAAGTTGCCCGGGAGGGAGCTTATTTCCATCTAAAGCTTTGCCTAGTCACTATTATCTTGCAAATTTCTTATCGAAAACATGTACCCAACTATTTATCTCAACTTTTATTGCGGTCACACCCCAAGAACTCTTCTCCATACTTGATTTCTTGTTATTTTTGTTGTTTTTACTTACTAGTGACAAAACCCCCATTGATATTTGACACTTTTGTGATTCCCTTTGATTTACGATATTTTTAATCGTTAATGTTTTTAGCTATGAGTAGTTAGAACTAGATTTTATTTTTCTATTAATTCTCAAAACCGCTCCCTTGGGATATGACCCCAACCCTTGGTTGGATTATTATACTATTGCACGATTCGTAGACACTTGTACTAGAAGTTGTGTCGTTAATTACGCATTAATAAAACATCAAAATGGCGCCGCTGCTGGGGAGTGGTGTTACTTGAAAATTCTTAGTTAAGTAGAATTTTTTATTCTTCCTAGTTTTAGTTTTACTAATCCAAATTGTAGTTTTGTTTTGCTAGTTTGAATATCAGAGCAAGAACTAAGGATGGAAAATCATTATGGATATCACACGGATCATCACCTTCTGAAACTATTGAACCTCAGGGATAACCTCCTGACATTTAAACATGTAGGGGATGAAACAATTCAAGAAATGTGGCTAAAGTTTCAATCGGTGTTGCAACCATGCCCATCTCACGAGATGACGGACAACGGACAAGGGGTTACTAGAGTGCTTCTATAGGGGCCTTGGACCCGAGAATAGAAGTATAACTGATCAACTTTGAAAGGGCGGTATGCTACACCAACCCTATGAAGTTGTAGCAAAACTCCTCGATGGCATGGTAGAAGCCAACAAATAAGCAAAAATGAAGCAGGAGTGGGATGCACTAGTCACCCAGTTGGATGTTCTATCCACCAGAGTCACGAAATTGGAAGTACAAGCCATGGGAAAAGAAAAGCACTCCTCCCTTCGAGAGTGTAAACATGGGAAGAAGCAGAGAGGTGTGCAGGATGATGAAGCTCTGTCACTCATTCAATAAAAAATTGAGGCACATGAGAAGATATTGAATGAAATGAAGGAGAACATTGAAATGCTAAACGAAGCATCAGCCTCTCAATCCATGACTATTCAGCTGCAGGATGCTCAAATTGGCCATTTGATATCAGGTCATTACCCACCATTCAATGAGGACTCGCTTGACTACAATATGGGAGACTCTGAAAATGAAGAATAGTTGTTGATTTGGGTCGTGCCGCGACGTTAACTAAGGCTCTGTTTGGGAGGCAACCCAAAATCCCTTTATATTTTATATTTACGTATTGGTAAAATAATGATGTGTTGTGGTATAGGTTGAAATGTTAAAAGTGCTAGAAAAGTGCAGGGTGACAAACAATAGATCTAATTGGCGAGTCACCGAAGAAGTCAGCGAACTCGACCCTAACCACCATTTGACTCCAATCATCTCCAAAAGTGAAGTCTGTACAACTCGGCGATCATGTGAACTTATTGGCACATCGCCGACTCTATTGGCGATCTCGTTGGTGACCTCCGTTTGAACTCCTAGGTTTACTGGAAAGTTCTGTAAAACTCGGCGAAAGTGATTACTCGACGACATGCCAAATGATCCGGCAATTCAGACTGATATCGCTGAGTATGCAAGAATTGGACGACACTTGAGTAAAGCTAAAACAAGGCGGCTGTGAAGCATTCAAGAAAGTGGGTTGAAAATAGGCGTGTTGGGTTGTCTAGCGATATTGTGGAGAGCTTGCTGAATCACTCAACGACTCGCCTAACGTCCCCACCTCGCCTTCTTTTTAATGCTAAAATTTTGGAAGGTCTACACCCAAAGTCGCAGAAGAACTATGCCGCCCTGACAGATGGAGAAAATGCACAGTCAGGATCACTTCTTTACCTCCCTATTTGTCTTACTTATTTTTATTTTTGAGTACTTTTAACCGCATTTGAGGACAAATTGCTTCCATTTGTGGTAGGGTGAGACCCACCTTTGTGTGCTATTGATGTTCGTGTTGTGTTTACATTTGGGTTATTTTGTTTTTAATTGTGTTATATATTGCCTTTCATGGATGTTTGAGCTCATGGCTTCCTTTTGTTTTAAATTACAAAAAATGATTTTGACCCTTCCGAAAAGTTTTAAAATTTTCCAAAATTTTTTGCCACCTCTTGTGTGATTGAAAGTGATTGTTCTTTTGTAAAATTTGTGTCTCAGTTCCGATCAATACATATGACTTGAATAGTGCTATCAATTGAACAAACATGAATGTGCGGGTACGACGAGACCAAATAAAGTTGCATAGACAATATGTGAACTCTTTGCATCTTGTTGTGATTAGCCATTTATCGAATTGATTCTCTTGTAATGACCATTGCACACTAGCGAAAGTGTGTAGTCTTGTTTGATTTAAGTGTTGATTCCTTGTGTGATTAGCTTACTTTGAACCATGCATGAATAAACCTAGAATTTGCCCCGTTAGTCTGATTGATTTAGAAAGGTGTGCTCTTGAGATGATCTTAGGCAATTTTAAAGAGAGTGAGCCAAATTTGACATATACCTCTTTTGTGGTCTACCCGTGAGTGTGTGAAACTCTTTTGAACACCCCTTGAGCCTTACCTTTCTTTGGAAGAAACTTGATGAACCCTGGACCTTATTTGATCCACTACCTATAATCCTCTTGATTTGTGGTTTAGTGAATAGCCAACTTAGGCTGAAGGTGTGGTGAAAAGGAAAAAGAGGAGTCAAGAAGTGAAAGAAAAAGTCGCTCTAACCCTTGGTATTTCAAAACAAAATGGAAACCCTCCATAAAAAATAAAAAATAAAAAATAAGAAAAAGAAAAGTTGTGGAATAAAAGTGCAAAAGAAATTGGGTTTCCAAGCAATACATGGAGAGTGAATAAAAGGATGACTTAGAAGCACTATAAGAAAAAGTGGTAAGGAAAGGAAAAAAGATGTTTTGAGAACACCACATTTCACGAGGATGAAGAAGTCACTGAGCGTAAATGACCATACCTTTGCGCTAAACCCCATTACAAGCCTTGAAAAGACTTTTTTGATTTTGAGTAAGCCGAACCGTAAGTCGATTGGAAAATAAGGGCAAACCTATGGGTGAAGTCATGCATTGTGTTACTCTTTTTGAGTGTGAGCATTGCATCTGATTCGTGATCTTAAATTTATTAGCCTCTGTGTGTGAATATGGAATCATTCTTTGTGTGAAGGGAATTTAGATACTTTCGTTGAGCTTGAACTTACATTAGTAGAAAGTATTATGCGCATGAGAATCTTTGGTA
The DNA here is from genome assembly GCA_029582685.1 of Solanum piurae. NCBI lineage: Eukaryota > Viridiplantae > Streptophyta > Magnoliopsida > Solanales > Solanaceae > Solanum > Solanum piurae. The sequence goes on from JAJOOO010003352.1 coordinate 52,334, forward strand.
ATGGTGTGTCACAACTTGAATCTTTGAGTACACAATTGTATCTTCGCATAAGTAGTTAGAAATCTTGTTGTGTACATTCATGATTGAGTCTTGTGTAGCACTGTTTGAGACACCCTTTTTGAACAACTGAACTTGAGTTTGCTTGAGGAAAAACAAAATTTTAAGTTAGGGGTGTTGACTCATTTAGGGCTATACTTTAATAGAAATTATGTCCTCAAATGCTTATTTTATCTCAATATATGATGAAAACCTTTAAGTTTCAGGTATTTGAAGTTTGAAGGAATGCATAGACACTACTTCGCAAAAAAGGAACGAAAAGGCTGAAAAGAACAAGAAAATGAAGGCCTGAGGATCGCCGAGTTCACTTGGCGAATCGCCGAAGTGTCTCACTTCACCTTTTGTTCCAGTGTGATGAGCCCTGAAGGAAAGGATCAAGTCGGCGGAAAAAAGGAGCAGTTGGCGCATCGCCGAGAAGGTTCGCAAAATAATACTATGTCGCCCAATGACCCAGAGCACGACGATACCGAAGGATGGTGCAAGACGGCGATGAATTACACCAAAGGGTGAATCGTCCAGTTGATCAGCGATTCCGACTAATGTCGCCGAGTGATCCACCGCAACACAGATTTTTAAAAACTATAAATACTCGTTGAGAGTTATAACTTAATCAGTTTTTTGCATTACATTTTTAGTATTAGCTTTGTAACAATATAATTTTAGTACTTTTATTTTACTCTCAAGTTTGTAAGGGTTTGAAGACTTGAAGAAGAAGAGGGTTTCATCTTTTCCATTTTGGTAGTGGGTCTCTTAGATTCTTCCTTCTTTGCTCATATCAAGACTTATTTATCTATACCCATTTTATTTCAATATCATTGAAGGTATATATTTCTATTTCTTGATGTGTGGCAAAAACCCCCACTCTTGGGGTGTGATTTAGCAAATATGTGTTGATATTATTGTTGGGTCTTGCTTGCTGATAGGTTAGATGTGCTTTAATGGTGATTTCACCTAGTGGTTGTGGTTTAATTTAATGGGTTTGTAGTTGCAAATACAGAGCCACCCATGAGTTTTCGGCTTGCCCGAGAGGGAGGTCATGAAACCAAGACCACTAGACTGATGGCCTAAATAGTGGGTCGACATGAGGTTCAACCTGAGAGGGTGAGCCCTAGTCCCATATCCTAACACTCAGCTCGAGAAAGTGAGTGGGGTAAGGCGTAGGCTGGTCTTTATGCGGTAAATGGGTGTCCGAGAGGAACACATTTGAAACAGGTAAGTTGCCCGAGAGAGAACTTATTTCCATCTAAAGCTTAGCCTAGTCACTATTATATTGCAAATTTCCTATCGAAAGCATGTACCCAACTATTTATCTCAACTTATATTGCGGTCACACCCAAGAACTTTCCCCATACTTGATTTCTTGTTTTGTTTTTGTTGTTTTTACTCTCTAGTGACAAAACCCCCATTGATATTTGACACTTTTGTGTCCCCCTTTGATTTACGATGTTTTTAATCGTTAATGTCTTTAGCTACGACTAGTTAGAACTAGATTTTATTTTTCTATTAATTCTCAAAGTCGCTCCCTTCGGACACGACCCCAACCCTTGGTTGGGTTACTATACTCTTGCACGATTCATAGACACTTGTACTGGAAGTTGTATCGTTGATTACACATTAATAAAACATCACTCATAATTGATGGAAATATTTTCTTGGACAACCAATCTAAGCTAGTTCATTGGGATACCTCTTACTCTTTGATTCAATTGGGTGAGAAAATCTTTCAACCTAAGAATCCTTTCTATGTGAGAAAACCTTTCACATCATGCTAATATGTGTTTATGAGAATATCCTTTCAACAACACAACAACAACATCATCTTTGGTACTTTACTCTCATAACACCCTTAAAACATTTACATATATTTCATTAGAAAATGCATAAGTCCTTATTTACCTCTTGAGATTCGAAACCCATTTTCAATCATCAATGCTTAGAAAACATGGGTTAGTTATGAATTTCCTCATAAATTCATGTAAAGCTAGCAATACATTCTTAATTTCATAAAACTCTTCCTTGAAGTAAAAATCCCATATCATATAGTTCATAAACTTGAAAACATGGGGATTACATGTGTTCATGGGCCAATCATCATAAAAATCATAGTATTTCATCAATTCATGCATAGATGATCATAATTCAATAATTTAAATCAATAATGAGAGGAAGCATGCCCTAATTCAATTAGGAAATTCTACCTTTTGAAATAGAGGAATTTGAGAACTCCATGGATGGAAGGAATCCGTGGATGAAAACTATCATACCTTGAATCCAAATGCTAGCCTTCAATGTAGGAATTGAGACTTTATCTTGAAACCCAAGGTGAATCCTTCTTCTTCTTCTTCAAGTTCTAGAGAGAGAAATATTTGGGAGTTCTTATTTTTGGGTGAGTTTGGAAGAATGAAGTGAATTTGGGGTTAAAAAGACTTATATAGGGGTACTAAACATAGGCAAAACGTCATAGTATAGGAACTAATTAATTAGGAAAAGACCCAACTAACCCTGAAAATAACTGCCAGCTGACCACCGATGGATATGGTCTGACCTACGGCCCATCCTGGTGGACCATCGTTGGGATTAGAGACTATCATTTTGGGGCTTCAAACCACAGACCCTGACCACAAACCGTGGTATGACCTATGGTCCGTAGGTCTGGCCGTGGTCCTAGGCCTCTAGACCATCCCTTGGAAGGGCCATCCACGGGACGTGGGTGGCCGATATGGTTTGGCACCTGCAACATCTGGAATGCTATTATTTTGCCTTTTTGAATACGGGGTGTTACAGTATCTCCCCTTTGGGATCATTCGTCCTCGAATGAGAATTCAGACTGGTTCTAAAAGGATAGGAGAGGAACTAACAACCCAACCTACCATGCAATGCATACAACTGAGGAGGAACTATCGACTCCAAGCAAGGACGTTCTCAAAACATCATAAGAGGGGTGAAACTAACTCTAACAGCCCATCATGCATGCAATGCACAAATCAAGGAGGAAACATCAACTCCAAGCTAAACATACTCAATGCATCATAAGGAAATAAGAACTACATCTAGCAACCCAATATGCATGAAATTTCAAAATTCCTCATGTTCAAGGAGGAACTACCTTCTCCAAGCTAAAAGAATGCTCAACACAATCTCATGGAGCTCATATGTAATTCACTCTAAAAAAGCATATCTAAGTATGTTCATCAATTCATCTTATGAAGTCTATAAGCAACTCATACTCAATGCACAACAACATGAGGTAAATCAATCATGCAAACTCATTTTTCTTTCAAAACACAAGTTTTTCTTGAACATGCATAACATAAGGAAATCATGGAAACACATAAAACACATAACTCCAAAACAAAGGACAAATCAAGAGGAACTCATTACCTCAAGCTAGAGTAGGAGTAGAAGGAAAAAGATGAGGATATCGGGACATCATATCGGCCTCTGCCTCCCAAGTAGAACCCTCAACTAAATGATTTCTCCATAGCACTTTCACAGAAGCTACTTCTTTATTTCTCAACTTCTTGACTTGCCGGTCTAGAATCTCAACCGGAACTTCGTCATAAAAAAGATTTTCATCAACTCCCAACCCTTCTAAGGAAATTATGGATGTCGGCTCACCAACACATTTCTTCAACATAGAGACATGGAAAACTGGATGCACCGATGCCAACTCATTTGGAAAATCTAGCTCATAAGCAACCTTACAAACACGCCTCAAAATCTGATATGGGCCTACATATCGGGGACTAAGCTTCCCTTTCTTACCAAACCTCATTAAACCCTTCATGGGTGAGATTTTCAAGTAAACACAAACATGAATTTCAAACTCAAGATCCCTTCTTCTCACATCGGCATATGACCTTTGCCGACTTTGAGCCATTTTCAACCTTTCTCTAATAAGTCAAACTTTCTCTATGGCCTCATGTACCAATTCGGGACCTATGAGGGCAACTTCACCCACCTCAAAACCAACCTATAGGAGATATACACCTCCTACCATATAAGGCCTCAAATGGAATCATATGAATACTCGAGTGATAGCTATTATTATAAGCAAACTCAATCAATAGGAAATGGTCACCCCAATTACCCTTAAAATCAATCACACAACTTTTAACATATCCTCCAAAGTTTGGATAGTACACTCTGCTTGCCCCTCGGTTTGGGGATGAAAGGTTGTATTAAGCTTAACACGAGTACCAATCCCCTTTTGGAATGACTTCCAAAACTGAGAAGTGAATTGGGTACCACGATCGGAAATAATGGACAAAGGCACTCCATGCAACCTTACCATTTCTCTCAAGTATAAATTAGCATAGTCCTCCGCCGAATAGGAAACCTTGATGGGAAGGAAATGAGCCAATTTTGTCATCTGATCTACAATAACCCAAATCGAGTCATGCTGTCGCCGGGTGCGAGGCAATACAACAATAAAGTCCATATTCACATCTTCCCACTTCCAAGTAGGAATGCTAATATCTTGCGACAAACCTCCCGGTTTTTAATGCTCAACTTTCACTTGTTGGAAATTTGGACACTTAGCCACAAATCCCGCAATATCCTTCTTCATCCCATTCCACCAATAAACCTCCTGTAAATCACGGTACATCTTGGTGGCTCCCGGGTGAATGGAATACCACAAACTATGGGCTTCTGACAAGATATGTTCCCTCAAGTCATCAACATTGGGAACACATAAACGACCTTGATATCTAAGGAGACCATCTCCTCCTTGGGAGAAAGCTTCAATAGATTTCTTAAGCACTGCTTCTTTCAATTCTACCAAAATTGGATCGAGACCTAGCTTGGCTTTCACATCCGCCACAAAAGATGATTCGGAACCATTGTGAACCATAACACCACCCTTGGTGGAGTCCACTAGTTGAACACCTAATCAAGCCAATCTATGAACATCTCAAACCAACTCTTTCTTTTCTTCTTCAATATGAACAACACTACCCATAGACCACATTAGCTTAACTGGGGTGATAAAGAACACTCATGTCATAATCTTTTAATAACTCAAGCCACCTTATTTGACGAAGATTTAGATCTTTTTGATTAAACACATATTGCAAACTCTTGTGGTCGGTAAACACATCTACATGAACTCCATACAAATAGTGCCTCCAAATCTTTAAGGCAAAAACGCATGAATATTGAGTTTCCATGAGGCATCCACAATAACTTTCCCATTTTGCATAAGCACGCATCCTAGCCCAATTCTCGAGGCATCACAATAAACCACAAAACCATTTGTCCTTTCCGGTAAGGTCAACACCGGAGCGGATGTAAGGCTATCTTTCAACTCTTAAAAACTCTATTCACAAGCTTCGGACCATATGAACCTAGCCTTCTTTTGAGTCAAAACCGTCAAAGGAGAGGCTATTGAAGAGAATCCCTCAAAAACCTTCTATAATAATCGGCCAAACCCAAGAAGCTTCTAATATCCGAAGGAGTTAGAGGTCTAGGCCAACTCTTGATCGTATCCGTCTTCTTATGATATACCTCAATACCTTTGCTTGAAATAATATGACCAACGAAAGCTACGAACCTTAACCAAAATTCATCTTTGCTAAAATTTGCAAAGAGTTGTTGGTCCTTAAGAATTTGCAACACGATCCTCAAATGATCAATATGCTCATTCTCACTTCTTGAGTAGATTAAAATATCATCAATGAACACAATCACAAACAAGACATGGTATTGTCTAAATACTCTATTAATCAAATCCATAAACGCTGCCGGAGCATTAGTCAACCCAAATGACATTACCAAAAACTCATAATGACCATACAAAGTTTGAAAAGCCGTATTCAGAATGTCATTTTCTTTCACCCTCAATTGGTGATAACCCGATCGGAGATCAATCTTAGAAAAATAACTTGCTCCTTGAAGTTAGTCAAATAAATCATCTATCTTTAGGAGAGGATACTTGTTCTTAATGGCCACATTGTTCAACTGACGATACTCAATACACATACGAAGAGAACCATATTTCTTTCTAACAAACAAAATTGGAGCACCCCATGGAGAGATACTCGATCGGATGAAGCCCTTATCCAACAAATTTTTCAATTGTTCCTTCAACTCTTTAAGCTGTGCCGGAGCCATTCTATAAGGAGGAATAAAAATAGGTTGCGTATCTGGGAGAAGGTCAATACCAAAGTCTATTTCTTTGATTGGGAGGAATACCGAGTAAATCATCTGGGAATACTTTCGGAAACTCATTAATAACGGGGACCGAATCGAGAGAAGGGGTTTCAGAATATACATCCCTCACCCTAACTAGATGGTAAATGAAACCCTTAGAAATAATTTTTCTAGCCTTAAGGCAAGAGACAAACTGACCCTTAGGCATATAATTTCTCCCATTCCACTCTAGGATAGGCTCATTCGGGAACTGAAACTTGACTACTCGAGTTCTACAATCAATAGAAGCATAACAAGAATGCAACCAATCCATACCCAAGATAACATCAAAATATAATATATCAATACTAAGTCAACAAAAGTAACTCTATGGGACAAGGAAACACGACACTTTCTATAGACCCTCTTAGCCACAATAGAATCACCAACAAGAGTAGAGACAAAAAAAGGTTTTAACAACACATCGGGGAGCACATCAAACCTTATAGCCACATATGGCATCACAAAAGACAAGTTGGCATCGGGATCAAGTAAAGCATAAACATCAAGCTGAAAAACTTTCAACATATCGGTAACCACATCGAGAGAACCCTTTGTTCACCATGAGTCTGAAGTGTATATAAATGGTTTTGCTTAAGAGCATTGGAACCCGAACCACACCCTCTCTTCTTTTTGCTGCAAGTATTGGGTAATCCCTCATTTTGTGACCACTCTTACCACAACTAAAGCAGCCATCTGTACCGTCTAGGAACTTACCATCGTTCTTCCTTCCACACTTAGTACAAGTAGACATGGGCAATGAAGATCCACTACCATTACCTCTTTGAGGCTTAGGGTTAGACACCCTATATTTGTTGAACTTTGGAGGAGCATTAGAGGAACCTTGACCAGAAAACCTTTGCCGAAATCTAGGACGACCATGTCCATCGAACCATGAGAGAAATTTCCATCACCGATCTTATCCCTTTTTACCTCTCTAGACTTTTCCTTGAGTTTCTCCTCCTCAATATGTTGTGGATGCACTATGAGACGAGATATGTCCATGTCATTAATGAGCATTTGGGTTCAACACTCTTTAACCACCATTTCGAACACACCCGAAATGAACTTACTCATCCTAGCCCTTGAATCGACAACCATTGTTAGAGCATATTTAGACAATTGAGTGTACTTTAGAGATATTCCCTCACACTCATACTCCCTTGTATAAGGTTAATGAACTCAAGTACCTTAGCTTCCCTCATCTCAAGAGGAAATAACCTATCAAGAAAAGCACCCTTAAACTTCTTCTAATCTAAAGGACCCGCATCTTCCTGTCTCCCTTCTTTCCATTGGTTATACCAAATTTGAGCCACACCTTTTAGTTGATAAGTGGCCAACTCCTCCTTTTCTACCCACGTAACTCCCATAATCATCAAAACCCTATAGACTTCATCGATAAACTCTTGAGGATCTTCCACAACTTTGGAGCCATGAAACTCTAGAGGGTTCATCCTAGTGAAGTCCCTCACTTTTGAAGCCGATGTACTCACATTTGGGCCCTCGGGAACCATAACCTCCCTATTGTCTTTGGCTGTCACGGCTTGAGCCAACACTTGAAAAGCAGTCCTAAACTTCGCATTAGACACTTGCTCAGCCAAAGGATCGACCAGAACTTGAGGAGCTTAGGGAGGAGCTTCTTGTTCCATATTCTCCCTCACATTTCTTCTAGCAGAAGCTCTTGGGGTAGCCATATCCTGAAGAACAAATGATAAGGATTATGAGAGAGACCTTACTGAGTTAAACTCTATCGCACGACTTAAGAGTAATGAAAGAAGTGGAGTTTCCTAATCACTTGTCGCCTCTCCTTCATAAATGTGGCGCTTCACAATTATGAACAAGACTCTACTAGACGTGGCTTATAAGACATCTAGGACTATTCTAAACCTTGTGCTCTGATTACTAAGTTTGTCACGACCCAGGGGTACCTCCTAATTGTAGCATGGCGTATAGAACCCCGAAGGACTCCATACAAGCCACTTAGTTCTAATAACATAAGAAATAGAACAATTAGATTAAAATAATAGTCCAATTCCAAAACATTTTATAAACGAAAAGCAAAAGTCTAAAACACTTGTCTCATCATAGCCATCTAATACAATAGAATGAAATTGGGCCTAACCCATACATCATGTCCAAAAGATAAATACATGAAAGAGGCTAAAACAATAAAGTCCGTCCTCGAAGCATGAGGACTCACCAAAGCTCGGAAATATCTCAAGTCAACCTCTAGCCATGGAACTTGGGAACCTCACTACCGGACCCTATATTTTGGGGAAATGTAGGCAAGAGTATGCGTTTGTACAAAACAATATACCAAGTATGATAGCCATGCATAAAATAGTTAAAATCATGCTAAAAGGGACATTTCATTTCACGCTATGCATTTGACCAAGCTAAAACATGATATAAGAGAGTTAGAAAACATAAGTCATAAAATCATGGTCAATGCAAACTAACATCATATTTGAAGCCTTTGAACACATATGAGATACTCCTTGAGTAACCCTAGTTCATTATTAATGTGGGGAATTAGCCTTAACCGACATAGGGACCATGTGAGCTATAACATGATCCCCCGGTGTCTCCCACACCGAAAAGGGTTGTCCTACTTGCCAAGGTAGAACCATGAACTTCTAGCTTAAGTGGATCAACTATCTAATTAACCTATGGGGGCACATAGTTAAGGGATAATGAAACTGCTACTAGAAACCCGACCTCTACTAACGGGAGAGCTTCCATATCACTATCCATATCCACTTGGTGCTAAGCATAAATCCCAAGGAATAGTTATTAAGTCTTGACTTAACTCATAATTCATGGAAATATGTCCTTGGACAACCAATGAAAGCTAGTTCACTAGGATAGCTCTTACTCTTTGATTCAATAAGGTGAGAAAGCCTTTCAACATAAGAATCCTTTCTATGTGAGAAAAACTTTCACATCATTCTAGTATGTGTTTATGAGAATATCCTTTCAACAACACAACAACAACATCATCATTGGTACTTTACTCTCAAAGAACCCTTAAAACATTTACATAAATTTCATAAGAAAATGCATAAGTCCTTAATTTACCTCTTGAGGTTCAAAACCCACTTTCAATCATCAATGCTTAGAAAACATGGGTTAGATATGAATTTCATCATAAATTTATGTAAAACTAGCAATACATGCTTAATTTCATAAAACTCTTCCTTTAAGATCTAAATCCACATCATATAGTTCATAAACTTGAAAACATGGGGATTACATGGGTTCATGGGGCAATCATCATAAAAATCATAGTATTTTCTCAATTCATGCATAGAAGATCATAATTCAATCATTTAAATCAATAATGAGAGGAACCCATGCTAATTGAAGAAAACCCTAACTCAATTGGGGAATTCTACCTTTTGAAATAGAGGAATTTGAGAACTCCATGGATGGAAGAAATCCATGGATGAAAACTATCATACCTTGAATCCAAATGCTAGCCTTCAATGGAGGAATTGAGAGTTTAGATTGAAACCCTAGGTGAATCCTTTTTCTTCTTCTTCTTCAAGTTCTAGAGAGAGAAATATTTGAGAGTTCTTTATTATGGGTGAGTTTGGAATAATGGGGTGAATTTGGGGTTAAAAAGACTTATATAGGGGTCCTAAACATAGGCAAAATGGCATAGTATAGGAACTAATTAATTAGAAAAAGACCCAACTAACCCTGAAAATAACTGCCAGTTGACCACCGACGGAGCCCAGTCGACGGACCGTGGTCTGACCCTTGGCCCATCCTGGTGGACCGTCGTTGGGATCAGAGACCAACATTTTGGGGCTTCGAACCACGAACCGTGGTCTGACTTACGGTCCATAGGTCTGGCCGTGGTCCTGGGCCTCTAGACCATTCCTAGGTAGGGCCATTCATGGACCACACCGGTCCGTGGTCCCATTCACGAGTCGTGGGTGGCCAACGTGCATAGGAAATTCTAGATATGTCACGAATAGATAATATACATTAGGAGGGAGTTGTCATATATGACAAAAAGAGCAAACCTCTATCAAGGTCATGAATGTCAAGCACAATATCATGAGTTTATTTTAGTAATAAATTTTGCAGCTACGTATAATTATTAATGTGATTGGTAAGAATTTATATATAAATATAGACCTGATAAGATGGTGTTGTTGTTCACCCTTGAGTCAATCACATCTGGATTAATAAATTGAAAATCGTTCATATAAATTTCAACAATATCTTCGAAAAAATTCTTGATTGCACTTGAGGGAAAGAAAATGATTTTCAATGAGTTTTCAACAGGTCTATATCCCCCAATGCTTTCAACAACTTTGAAGTTCTTGATGATAAATACAGAACCTTCACTCAACTTGTCTTTGAACCCGTTAACTTGATTTTTTCTAATTATACCATGCATCAAATTACCCTGATAGAAGAAATCTGTAAGTAATTTGAGAATTGAAACTTTCAAAAATAATATGTATTTGGAAAAAAAAAAGAATCAATGGAATACTACCTTTTCATCAATAAATATTATATCCTTACTTTAATGGCATCCCACATTCTACAAACTCTAACTCTTATTGTAAAATCATCTTGACTAGAAACCAAGTCTGAAAGAAAAGAACTCGTCAGTGTAAAAACTCAATTAAAAGGAATACATACAATGTAAATTTGAATATGGGAATGATTCACTACCCATCTATATATACAGCAAGAATTGGGGTATGAAAGGGGACGATAAATCAGCAGAATAATTACTAGAGCAATTATAAGAGATTAATACACAATTTGAGACATTACAGTTACAAATAAGGAAGATGAAGCAATGGGTTTTATGGAAAACGTACCTTATAGGTACTTGGGAGGGAGAAGGTTGACAGTAGATGTAAAAAGAACGGTTCTTGGGAGGGAGAAGCTCAGCAGTAATTGGGAACGTCTAGATGTTTAAAAAATGGTTGGGTTGGGTCATTATAGTCCTGTATATTCAATTGGGTCATTAAATTTGTGTACATGGGTTGGGCTTTGCTAAAATTTAATATTATCTGAATTTAATAGGTGACATGTGAGCTGGAGCTAATCAATTATATTGTGGGGTGATTTTTATGTCATTTATTTACCTATTATATGGTGGAATAATTAGGGGGGAAATCCAAAAAAATGAGAAAAAAGATAATTGGAAATGGTGGCCTTAGAGGCATGCCACATCAGCAAGTCTAACATAAATAAATATCGAACGAAAAACATTTAAAAAAAATATAAAGGTGAATGACAAAGTCATGTGTAAAATCAATTGGACAGACTGCCTTTTTAATTATGTCGGATTAATGTATGCTTTGGTTTTTGAAGTAGAAATATACTTAGTTGAGAACTTTCATAGAAACATAAGTCATATAAGGTTACAAAGTAGTACACATTAATGAGTTTATTGATTCCGTCGTCGAAAGTTTTTTTAATATGTCAGCTCTGCAGGTCCTACAACTATGAGTCCAATGTAGATAAATGTTGTAAACCAAATAAGTAGTATATAAGTGGAAATTAAATAATATTAATTGGTTCTTATATGAAATTCCTTTAGTTATATAGTATTTCTGCGAGCTTCTGGTACTTCATCTACACCATCAGTCTTCAAGTGTATACCTATTTGTCCCAAAACAGAGCACTGTTAGCTGAGCAGTTATGAATCTATATATATATAATAATAAAGGAGAAACATAGACAAGGTGATGTGATACCCCTCTATGACCTCCATTTGCATTTATCCCTTTTCTCCCTTTTTGACATTTTTTTCTTATTTAAATTAATTATTGTATTATAAAATCAAATTACTTAATTTATTACAAATATTTTTTTTTTTAATGGAGTAACATTTATAACAAAGACTCTTCACATTCTTTTTTTTTGTTAACCTCACTTCTAATCATAAATTATAAAATGATAACATATTTTAATATTTTAAGTGTTTTTCTCTTTATTATTTAATTTATTTACAAGGAGTAATTACCCATGACCTACACCTCTTTAATTTTTATTTTTAATAATATTCAAGACTCTCATAATTTTCATGTCCATAACCTCCAAATATTAATTTGTAAGTTTATGATATCTTGTGATATTCCTATATTTTGCTTATATAAACTCATATTTAGTTTCATGGATATTCACATTCAAGATTAGTTTTTCCCTTCTTCATCATATTGGTTTGTGAATTAACTAATATGTAACAAAAAAGAAGTACATGAAGGCGAGATATATTTCATTCCCAAGTCTTTCTTTTTATTTTCTACATTTTATTCTACATTTTGCCTAATTTCATGAAAATTCACATTCAAGAATATATTTTCTCTTCTTCATCATATCAGTTTGTGAATTAACTAACACGTAAAGAAAAATAAGAACATGGAAGGTAAGAAATATTTCATTCTCAAGTCTCTTTTCATTTTTATGTATTTGGACACGCTTTCTTAATATTTTATTTATGTATGTATTATCATTCTCCAAGCAAGTATGATAAAAAAAAATTGTAATAATGAACAATGTGTTGTTAGTATGTGATTATTCTCTTTAATAGTCAATTTGCGGAATATAATGTAGTTTGATTACAATATTTGTTAGATTTCAAGAGATGATTATTATTTATTGTTAGTATAATTGAAAAAATAAATTACAGATGTATTACATATAGTTTAGATTTCTTTCTTTCAATTGGTATGATATTTATTTATTCATAATTATGTTTTTTTATTCAATTGGTAGCATATGATGAAGAGTTTGACATATGGAGCACATAATATGATGGCAGATCTACTTGCAAAGAAAGATGTAGAAGAAAAAAAAAATTGAAGCATAATTAGGGATTATTTTTGTTAGAATTTTTTTTTTACTTTGACTTGTATTGGTAAGGTAGCTACTTTTGCTATAATTTTCTGACCTTTAGTTTGTATAAGTAACTTAACTACATGTATTGGCCATGCTACTCATTTGGTTCTTTACTATTCTATTTTTTTTTTTGTTATGAAGCACAATTAATATAATTATCTAATGTCAATTTTTTTTTATGATGATCATCAACTTCATTTTTATTATGCTTGCAAGAAAATAATTTTAAAATAAATTGTTAATTCTATGATATCTTTTTTTTTTGCATGTAACAATCTGTTTTCGTCACTATTTTTTTGTTTGTTTGAAATGTATTTATATTTTTTATGCAGTCACCAATTATTTTATTTTTTTTGTTCATTATTGTATTTCTATCCCTTGTTTTTCACATTTATTTATTATTTATTTTTACAAATAAAATTAATACATAATTATTAATACAATTAATGTCTAATAAAATTCATAACTCATGTCTCTTCATTTTACTTGTAACTTTTACTCTTAAATATTGTTATAACTTTTTTATGTTTATTTTTCATAATTTTTATAAATATTCAAAAAATTATAATAAACAAATTTAATAATAAAGATACAATGATGAAGTTCAAAAGTTTTTTACGAAATTAGAATTTGTATAGAGAATCGTAAAAAATATGTAGTACAATATATTGTTATTTCAAAATATGATCTCTTATTTCATTTACCTCACCACGGTAAATATTTTATTTTACTATATACAAATGAATAGTTTACACTTAAAAGATGTAAAAAATATAAATTCAAGTTTATATATTTAAAAAAGATGAAATAGTGTATCATATCGCAGATGAAGAGAATATCAGTATTGTCTATATATATGATACTAACATGAATATAAATATTATATATTATTATCTAATAAATATTCCTTATAACAATTTCACTAGTTTGTACGATAAAATAATATTATGGAATGAAATAAAGAAATACCTCATGTCTATTTCAACTTGAGGGCATCTATTTTGAAATACTTCTTTCTAAATAATATTTTTAATGAACATAAGATCTTCCATGTCGTCGTCAACATTAGTATAGTTAATCCTTGTATTGTTGTTACTCAGGATACTGCTACATATAATTGTCCATGAGTAAATACTTGTTTAGGAAAATACAATCCAACATGGTTGAAAGACTGTCCTTGACTTTTATTAATTGTCATAGCGAAGCATGGTGCTAAAGGAAGTTGTCGTCTGTTAAACTTGAATGTACACTTTGATTCATTAGGAGACATAATAATTCTTGCTATTGTTACTATAACACCTCACTTTCTGAAAGAACTAGAAAGACTTAGAATTGGAAAGAAACAGTTTTCGGAAATAATCAAATTTGGAAAGTTTGACAATTTTAAGCCAAGTATGAGTTTTGGGTCGACTTCAAACGACCATAACTCCTAGCTCAGGATGAGTTAGGTTTGCTACCTGATACCGTAGGAAATATCTTTGAATTATCTTTCCAATGCCACCGAGTTTTCTCAGTTTCGAGTTCCTATGAGGGAGATATGTCCATTCGAAGTTGGGCTGTCTAGATAAGAAAAGTCAAACCCAAATTTTAGAAGGGTATTATGGTCTTTTCACTACCCAATTAATTAAATCCGTTTTTGGTAAATAAGTTGGGGACAAAATTGATTGGATTCAGTTTACGCTTCATAAAAATAAGTTAGGGTTTTGAGAGAAGAGAAAAGAATAGGAGAAAAAAGGAGAAAAGAGGAGAGGGTCAAGGCGTTCGTCCAGGTTCTTGAGTTTTGTCGCGGATTTTTGCCATGGGTTTGATCCCTAAGAGGTATGTAAGCTTCCATAGTGTTGGGTTAGTTCACCCACACGCCAAACTTATTATTTTCAACGTAATTTCATTCTCAAAAGTTGAAGGATTTAAGTTCTTGATAGGTGTTCTTGAAGTTCATTCTAAATCTTGTTTTGTTGGGGTTTTGATGATTTCTTGAGATGAAAGTGATTGTTTTGAGTGGATTAGTGTGTACTTAGGTTGGGAATTGAATCTAAGGAAAAATTGAGAAAATAAATCGATTAAAAGCGATTTAAGGTCAGAAAACGAGAGAAAAAGTTCGTCAGTTTTGCCTGGGGCAATATTGGTGCGATGCTCCCCTGTTGTGCCAGGAAGGCTGGGGCGATGCGCCAGCAGGGCACCAGAAATGAGGCCCAATAACTTAGGGTCTGGCATGGCGCGCCAGGAACACGCTCGGGTCGTCTACCCCCACCCGTTTTTCGTAGTTTAGCCTATCTAAGTTTTTCCAAAGTGTATTAACACTTCCTATTGATTCTAATTACTCTAAATGACTTCTAAACATCTAGAAATCATTCATGAACATGAATCATAACTTTGAGTTCATAATTCAAATTCAAGGTAGAGTTAAGAGTTAAGCCTTGAAGAGTTCTTCCGAACATTTGAGATAGTCCCTTTGAGTCTTTTTGAGGAGTCTTCTACAAATTCAAATAACTTGTTTAAGACTCGTGAAAGTGAGTATAAGAATGAGGAGAATGTATTCATATGTATACTCTGTCATCACGAGATCCTTCATATCACGAACCATAACTTTTGGATTCAAAGTTCAAATTCAAGAGAGAGTTAAGAGTAGAGTTCAAGAAAGTCTTTGAGTTTAATTGGGAATCCTTTGAGATCAACTATCAATTTGAACTATGTTTTGAGGAAGTAAGTATGAGAATTAGAAGATTCGTTTACACAAGTTCCATGTTGTTATGTACACCCTCGAGTCGAGTCGTTCATGCCCATAAATTCCGCATGAACTCCATAAGTTAAGTATCTTTGAGAGGAGTAGTATCTTCAAGTTCAAAGTCTTGAGTATTGAGTTCCTAATATTTTTTGAGATTATGTTCCTAATCATGGGACTATTACATGTTACCCATGAAGTCCTTGAGTTGAGTAGTTCATGCCCATAATTCCGCATGAACCCTGTAAGTCGAGTAGTCTTGAGATGAGAAGTATCTTTGAGCCCTTGAGTTGAGTAGTTCATGCCCATAATTCCGCATGAACCCTCTGAGTCAAGCATTTTGTTAAATGAGTGTTATCATTGAAGTTCTTGAGTTCCGAGTATTGAGTTCTATGTATGGTTATTGAAAACCTTGAATGGAGTCATTCACGTCCATAATTCGGCATGAACCTTCTTTTGATAAGTCTTTTACAATTGTTTTAAACTTGTTTTAAAGACTTGAGCATTGAGTTGAGTAAGAGCAAGAGTTGATTTTAGTTTCTTCAAAAGATTCTATGGGAACTAAGTATTTCCAAAGAGTAAATGTTTTCACATTTAAACAAGAGAAGAAACACTGAATTCCAAGAGAACCTTTGAGCTAGTTTTTGAGTAATTATCTCAAACCACAGAAAGAGTATTTGTTTTTAAACATATGAGCTGAGTATTTTGGGAGTAGTATTGAGCACCGATGTGGGGACTAGTTCATAACAACTCAATGTCTTCATAAACCATGTAGCCAACGTGGGTAGAAAAGGGTCATACTTTTTAGATGATTCCTTAGTTCTTTTTAGCATAGACTAGTGGATCCTCTTAGTTGAGGCGTTCTATATCCAAGCAAGTTATAAGACAGTTCTGGCAGCGTGGGCGAGATGTTGTATCATCACATAGCTCATAGTGATGGTTGTCGGTTAGAGAAACTCCCACAAAGTTATATTATATTTTATTATATATATAAATTGAGTTGTTATTTATTATTCAATACGCTTTCTACTGTTTTAAAAGCTTTTCATATATTGCATGTGTATTGTTGCTTTATATAGAGTTGAGTATTCAAAGTTTAGTATCCAGAGTAAAGTATCGTATTATTGAGTTGAGCCTTATTTCACTGAGTTGAATATCTTATCATTGAGTTGAGCCTTATTTCATCGAGTTGAATATCTTACCATTGAGTTGAACTATGTTTCTTATTCTTGAGTTGAGTTTAGTTGAGTGAGTTGAGGGGAGGTAAGTATGTTTCCTTTTTATCAAGTTCAAGCTTATGATTATGCTTTAGAATTTCCCTTACATGCTCGTACATTCCACGTACTGATCCATTTGGCCGGCATCATTTCATGATGCAGATACATGTATTCAGGGTCATCAACAAGAGCTTCGTTGATACCACATGAAGTTAGAGTTAGCTATGGTGAGCCTCCTTGCTTCCGAAGGATTTCATTTACTTTTCAGTTTTGTTAGGATGTCGTGGGTTTTGTCCTGACTTCCATCTTTGTTATTTAGAGGCTTCATAAATAGACAGTAGAGTTTTAGAAGTCTGTTAATTTATTTTGTTAAATATTTTAAAGACTTAAGTTGCCTATTTTATGGAGAGTTGAATATATTATTTTTATTCAGAGTTATTCATTTGAGTTAAAGCTTTGTATTTGAGTTTCATGAATTATATTCAGTTTTTAAGCTTTTGCATGCTTAAGTTTGTCTTTCGTTTGTATTCAGCCAGGATGAAGGTTCACTTGGGGACCATCAATGGTTCTTGAGTGCCAACCACGTCCAGGGTGTAGGCTTGGGTCGTGACACTTACTCTTGAGCCAATGTTCTTTCCAGAGATGATATTTGAGCTAATAGATCAGTTACGAAGATGTGTGACAATCAATCTTGTTACATTGCATAGTCCTTCACTTTGATTTAGATTCCTGAGAAGCATAATTGGAGTGCCAACTTTTAAGTGTATTTCATGATTTCCTGAAAATCTTAAGTTATTTAAAAATTCCGTTGGGTACAACAGATCTTCATCATTAGTGTTGACACTTGCTTTACACACATTGTCCTAGCTAAAATATATTCTTCCTTCACCTGGTATTATTTTCATAATTGTATCATTCAACTCATGGACCATTTCATTTTTAGGCGTAAGTATAGCTCTTTCTTGCAAATAAGTTGGGTCATTATACTTGTGCAAGAGGGATGGGTAAACTGCCTCAACGATTGATTCGATTGGATCGTTGGATGACATTATAGATATATCAGTAGGCAATTTAATAAGCTCGTTGTCAATATCTCTATAAGAGGATCCATCCCCAATTTATAACAATCATTTGTCAAAAGTAGTAATTTCAGCAGCCTCAGAATCAGTTACTCTTCCACAACAAAGTCACATATTTTGTTTCAGCTCATAAATTGTAAAGAATGGCCACAAATATGAGGAGTTCAGGGATGCATCTACAATATCAACTCGTGTTCCTTTTGGAATTACCGATAGTATTTGATGAAAATCACCACCAAATACGATTGTAAGGCCTCCAAATGGTTTATCTGAGCTATTTTCATATTTCACTCGGAGGATATCTCTCAAGTTCTTGTCTAAGGCTTCAAAGCAAAAAAAAATTTGTCATTTGGTGTTTCATCCCAAATGATTAAAGATGTTTTCAGAAGTAGTTCGGCTAACTGACTTCCTTGTCTTATTTCACAAGTTGATTTTGCACTGACGTTCAAAGGAATATGAAATAGTGAATGTGTTGTCCTACCATTTAGTAATAACAAAGCGGCTATTCTGGAAGTAGCAACTAGAAGAACTATTTTTTAGTATGATCTCAACTTGGAAATTGTTGTATTCCTTAAAAATGTCTTTCTGATACCACCATGTCCATTTATAAAAAATAAGCGGCCTTCTTCATTTACAACTGATGTTATTATTGCTTCATAAGCTATCCTTTGGCAATCATTTAAGAGAGCGAATGATTTATCATGTACTTCCTTTAAACAACCTTTGTCATAATCTAGTTCCTCATTGATTAGACGATTCCTTGTGTCATTCATCAAAGTAGAATCTGGAAGTGGCATTCCATGTATGTCTTTCAAACTTTTTCCCATATTCAAAAGTATGGTTTCTATCTCAAATAATGTATATGATTCAAGTTGCTTTTCACTTAACTGTAAATCTTTCAATTGAAATCTTTTTCGTTGTAATGATGTTATATCTTCTGATAAAATTTCATAGTTGGTCCTCCAAAGTTTGGATGAATCAGACACTTGACAGTGAATTAGTACCGTCACAAAGAGATTTCTCATCTCATTTCCTGATGCCCAACATACAGTTTCAGCCAAGCAGTCATTCCATTCTTTATCATCCTCCAATAATCCCAATGTGTAGCATGCCTCCTTATAAGTATTGTACCGGACTCCATTAATTGTTCTTATGCTTTCAAAGGAAGTGTTTTCTTTCACAAAATTAAGTAGCATTCTCATGTAAAATCGTTCTCCACTTGCAGGATGTGCGAAGTAAATTCTACCAACTAACTTTTCCTTTTTTCTTCTAGTCCATCTTTTACTTGTTGAATCCCAGACCCAACGCGTAGGAAAATCTGAATATGTTAGATCTCGCGCATCCTCATATTCTTTGTTTGCCTCAAACCATTCAGTGAATTTTGTTTTTACTATATCGGGTCTGATTAGTATGATTTCAGGGCACCTTTCTTCTTGGAATACTATGGTGTTTTCTCCCTGTAAATGGAATGGCAAATGCTTAACTGTTGTCTCTCTATGCTGTATGTCAAATTTAAAGATCCTCCAACAATCTTCTGTAGCTGATATGTATCTACAATCTAGATATCTTTTGATCTCATCACATTCTGTGGTAGTATTGAACATTCTATCTTGATTGTTGCTCTATCAGATCCTTTATTAACATATTTAAATAGGTACTTCACCGATCTTGAGTAATTGCATAACTCGACATTTATATATGCATCAAATTTGACAATCAAATTTCTGTTATAAGGGACAACATATCTGTTATCTTAAAAGACATTATTTTATTCACTTTTGTACCTGTGTTTCTTCTCCTATAAATTGGGAACCCATCTGCATCAAAAGTTGTTTGATTGTTGAACTTCTTTGGGATATGCTTGGGGCACTTTCCTTGCTTCATACATGGGCATCCTGGATTGAGGTTTCCAAAAGGTCCATGCATCATCTAGTTCTTGATATCATTATAACCATCATGATCGACTTCCATATCAGGTATTTCAGCTGTTATCATTGTGTTGATATGATTTATAGATGGACTTTTTAATGTGGGATGCATGAAGAGTAGTATATGTGCATGAGGTAGTCCTCTTTTTTGAAACTCAATTGTATATAAACCTACAGTGTTAATGGTATAATATGTCGATTAGGATGCCGGAAAAGTTATAATTTGATTTTTTCCCCAAAATGTAAAAGCTTGTATTAATAACTGATGCATTCTGTTAGTATGTATATGTTTGAACTTACATTCGATTATTTTTCCATAAGGTTGTTGCCTTTTCAGATCTTGCATCAGTTGGAATACCTTGATTTGGAAGACTCTGCATATGATGTCTACCATGTTATCATCACCAGATTGACCTATTAAGTGAAGCATTTCATTTATTTCGGGCCACTTTTGATTGCATGTGAAGTGAGAAACAAATCTGGATATCCAGCCCCACCTACAAATTTCTATTGCATCTTGATAATTTTGAGCCAGATAGAAAGGTCCTCCGGTGTGAGAAGAAGGCAAGATAACAATTTTTCTTACCAGTGAACAATCTAAATCACCACAAAGAATGGCATCCATTAAGCCAGAGTAAAGATCAGCTCTGAGTTTTGTTTGATTATTCCGAATATAACAAAATCTTTCTTCCTCGATTGCCATGTAACCGTCAACAGTGTATCGTTGTAATAGTCTACAAGCTAGTAAAAGAGTCTGACCCTCGTTAAGCCTTTGTTGTATTCTAAAGCAATACTCTCTCATTGATAATCTTTGTCGCTTGTAAGTATTGTTGATCACATCTGCCAAATTTATTCCAAGTCTATATCGCTTAACTTATGTTGATGCTTTTGCGTTTCCTTTTAGTTTTAGCGTCCGTTCTTGGCGAGCTAATTATGGTAGTAGCTGTTGTAGGAGGTTAATTTCCATCAAAATATTCACTGAGCCACTGTATTGTTTAATGATATCATATAGAAATTCCATTGAACCTGTTAAATTTGCTTTGGTAGAATAGAATATGTTAAAAGTAGATATTTTTGGCTATATCCAAATGTACTCTTTGATACAGTATACCCCAGTGCTATTAAATATGTGAGAGTACTTGTTGGAATAGAATCTCATTTGAAAGGGAATATGTGTTCTAAAGAATATTATTCAAGTAGAGTAGGAATGAGTATACAAACCACTGTAAATCAAAACGCTCACCTGAGAAGATCACAAATAAATTGAATGTAGTGCAATGTGTGAATCTGTTGCTGCGTTAAGTTTCCTCTATTATTAAAAATGTAAATAAATGTCTCCCCTTCCTTGACTGTGCACTTTGTTTAATTTGAAGATGAAAAATGAATGGATGATCGAATGGTTGTAGAATTTGAATATGATGAATGGATGATTGAATGGATGCATATTTTGAGTGTCATTAATTTGAATATGAATAGAGCGAAAATATGGGGATTGCCTAGGCATTTAATAGGAATGAGATGTATTTGATATGTGGGGAAAATGTAAATGAATAAGAATCAACAAATACTGCAATGTCATTAGTAGTACATGTTTTGCGCAAACAAAATCACCCATTATAAGATACAACTGAAACAGTATGTATATTGACATGGTAATATAAGGGTCAAATAAAATTGATATCAGTAATAGTTAATTAGGCGTCAAGCCTCACATTATACATACACAGGGATTGATAACATAATAAAGGGAAATCACAATGATATCAAACTTCTTGAATTTAAAATTTGGTAGGTAATTGGCTTCTAAATTTTTTGAGGCTCTAGCATTGAAAGGATATACATCCTCATTGAAGATAGATGAAATGTTGAATTCATCTCTTAGCATGTGATAATCGATGGAATTTTCACTGTACTTAAGTTAAAATCTAGAAAAAGGCTCATCTTCCTAGGCGACTGCATTGTTTTCGACTCAAGAAAATGTAATGCTCTTCTTATCGTCTTTAGCTACTGATGGTGAAAGGTCTTGTTATCCTTGTTAGATACTGATGGTGAAAGTCTGACCTCAGCTGGAAACATAAACGCCACGGAAACTGTAATAATCGGGAAGAATTAATCATCTTGCATCACATAGGAGGAGATTATAACTACACATTATAATCAGTCCTTTAGTATGTAGTTAGAACAAAAGTAACCTTCTAAAATTATAAATCTTTTACATGGTGCACACGATATTTGGTGATGAATTGAATCAAATAAAACATAATACCAAAACACTAATACAAACTCACCACCTCGGTGTTAGTTGGTCGCATTTTCATCATTGATGAAGAAGTTCTTGCTTCTGTACTAACTTGATTGCCATTGTAGATGTCCCATGCTTTGTATGAGGAAGCAATCCTGACATGCGGACCAGAAACTCATATGACCGTTGCAGCATATTTGTCAACCATCATATCAGATTCCGTGATGAAAGAGAGATAAGAAAGTTTTGAAAAATTGTACTACTACTACATATGCAAGAGAGAAAACAATTAAACAAAGGATCCACATTGGATTAACAAATTAATTAAGAGTAGGATATGGTGTCTTACCTAGCATGACAGTCCTGAAGGTCTTGTACTTAAGACCTAGACCTTTAGCAAAATTAATCACTTTGCTATCTTCATCTACAGGCTTGTGAATGGCTGCAAGGCCATCACATATTCTTTTGAATTCCTTAATATATTTATCAATTGTTTTGGTTCCTAGTTTCACACTTTGTAGTTGTTGTTTGAGCTGGAACTCCTTATCTTTTGTTGCTTGAAGATAAGCTTCTTCCAAGCATTCCCACATCTCCTTGGCAGTTGAGCAGCCTACGATCAGGTACATGCTTTCTTCTGTCAAGGCCGGTGCCTGAGATCCAACTCCATAGCAACACATCTTTCTCCTCCCTGTCACAACAATGTTGTTGTTTTCTGCACCCTTTTCGCTTGCTACAACTTTCTCAGTAGTCTGTCCAGTGGAACATGTACCTTTAGTTGGTTCATTCTCTTTGATGAGGTAGGTTAATCTCATCACTTGAATCAACTGAGACATTTGTGTCCTCCATATAAGATAGTTCATTGGCTTAAGTTCAATGGAGCAGGACTAAATAAGATGATGAAGTGAGGAGGTCGAAAGAATGTTGGTAGAAGGGGCCATTGTAATTCGATATTGTGGTTGTTTTGATTTTGATCTAGTACGTTAAAGAGAGGAAAAGCTTTAATGCTCTGATACCATGTAGAAATCTCACGTCTAGGATTAGAGAAATCAAGGATTGTATTGATAATTGATTTGTTGAGTTACATACTCCTTATATAGGAGAAAAATCTTATACTAGCTACATTAGGAGTCCTACTACAACACAAAATATATTATTTACACCTTATCCTAGTCTACTACATCAACTTTAGTCATACATAAATTAGGATTCATTAGTCTAGTCCTAGTGTAACTCTAACTCTAATTCGTCAGTCAGCTTCGTTGAACCTGTTCCTTTGATGTGTTCCATCAGCTTCATGATTCCTTTAACATGTGTCACATCAGCGATTCTCGATTCAGCTATATATATAAAAAAAAATTAACTTTCAAATATGGCTCCATTGAGTTTAACAGCGTAATCAACTAAATGAGTTCAACTGCATAACTTTCTGCAAAGTAAAATTAACAATATTAGTACCATAACGCTAATTCTCATGTATTTTTTTTGGGTAAGTCTTATTGTTATGCCCAACTAAACCGCATTCACTACATGTGGTCCATCTTTATTGGTGGAGATGGACTACTCATGAAATACTTGAGTTCCAAATGATAAATGGTCGTGTCCACACCCAACTGTGAAGATATAGTAATAATCAAGCCTACAATACTTGGTGTTTGCATCATACATCACTCCTTCAATATCGTAATCCACGTAATTACCTGATGAGTCCCATCACCCGATGTGTTGAATTAGAATTGAAAAATTATTGGTATGCATTTTGGATCGTCGATCGTAGTAGAGAAGAGGAGTTTTATTTTTGTGATATATATATATATATATATATATATATATATAGATTCTAAAAAATAAATGACGACATGCATTGCTTCTTCTTCTCATCTTGTTCTTGTTATTATTCTTCTCATCTCCCCTTCTTCTTTATTGAGAAAAAAAAAGATAAAATAAAAAAATTCACTCGATTTATGCATTTTGTAGATTGGATTTTGTTAGTATAGCACTAGATTTTACTTTAAAAGTTATTATTAATCATTAATGTGTGAACAAAGTTGTCTTGTGTCGATATTGTTTATGGGTGAAACTATTGTTATTCAATATTAATTACAGTTGTGGCAATAACTGAGGTAATTGTCGTATAAAAAACTTGTGAATTATTCGCAACACAATAACAGTAACTGCATTTATAACAACTAATAAAGAAGTTGTAATAACTACAATAGTTGTTACAAAGTTGCAACAACTACTAGATATACCAACATGGGTTGTGGTGCACTGGTGGGAGTGTTTCACCCTTAACTAGAGGTCTCGGGTTCGAACCCTGTATATGGAGAAAATCCTCTTGGGAGCGCCACCCCCGAATGGGCCCTGTAGAGCGCGATCCAAATTGAGTCGGAGATCCAATATGGGTTTCGAACACCGAGTGGAAAACCAAAAAAAACAACAACTACTAGATATGGCTCATCAAAAACATGCATATTCATATAGGAACTCCAGTGAGTGTATCTTCTTTCTTCTTGAAATACAATTGTTATGTTAATTTATTGATATACATACACTATATTTTGTACACATTAAGAAGGTTGCATACCAAATTTATATATAAAAAAATAAACACATTCTATATACGCTGTAACAAGGTCGCATCTCAAAACTAGGGGTGTACAAAACCAAATCGAAAACTGAACCAAATCATAAATCGAGTCAAATCGAACAAAAAACCCGATTAGTGGTTTGGTTTGACTTGGTTTGGTATTGGAAAAAAAAACCCAACTATATTTGGGTTGGTTTGGTTTTAACTAAAAAAACCAACCCGAGACCAAACCAACCCGACTTATATATATAATTTTAAAATTTTATTTTATACATAAAAATATTTACATTGATATAATTTTAAAATATTTCCTATACTATTTCATAGTTTTTATCTTCTAATATATTATTTCAACTTTAAAACTTAGAAGTCGGAATGGTCCAATAAAGATTATAATTTATAGATGTTGATAATTATAATAAATCTTAAATCAAAATCAAATTAATACTAATGCAAAAAGAAAATCAATTCAACACTAAGAATGACAATAATATTGAATATTGGTTTTTTAGTTTTACATTGGTTTAGATAATTGTAGACACATAAATTGTATTGGGTTAAATTCATACGAAATTTGAATTAAATCCATGTTCGTTTGGGCTGAATGATTATTTGGGCTTTACAAATAAATAATTCCATCTTATTAAATTCAAATCCAAGGTCCATTTCACCTTGAAGCCCAAACTCATGCCACATATCACAGTGATTAGACATCCAAGACCAATAAGGTGGCGCCACGTGTTCAAATGAGGTGGTAGTCCCAATCAAGTGCAAGAACCAATCACAACATGCCAAGTGCTAAAATGACATCCTTTGGCCAATCATATGCAACCTTGTCCACCCCCTACAACTATAAATAGGGGATGGACATGACATTCTAAGGGGCATCAAGAAAACTCCTCAACAAGCATTCTGCAATTGGAAGAAGCTACACCATCAACTACATAGCTCTTCAAAGGAGTCATAAACGAAGTTCTTCCCGGAGATCGACTTGAAACGACGAAGCACTTTCCAACGTTCCCGGAGATCAACAACATCTCAAGGAGGTCTACATCATCCAAAATTTCGAGAAATACGCTACTGAAGGCCCTCGAATCTTGGAGAATCTTAGGAGAGAGAATCAAGAGAACAACATAATTGTACTCACAACGATTCATCAATAAAATTCTCATTTTTCTTTTATTTATTTTGCTTGCAGTTGATTTTCAGCGCTTAAGGAAATTTGTTGCCAACAAATTTGGCACTCCCACTGAGACCGATTCTGCTCTTCTTCTCTTTCTCTTGTAAATTAGAAACTACAAAGGCAACTATTGCAATGGCCTTCAGAAAGAGTAGTAATTTTTCATACAAGGACTTTACTGATGTCGTATCTTCTAATCTCAGTCATGTTGGATCGATTACTCGGCGTAAGTTCAAGAACAGTAGGCTAGATGGATCTGAATACTTCACTTCTTTGGAGGCGATGAAAAACAACAACTCTCATACGATGGTCGTAAATGCAACACCTAGGGGCAATCTTGCGTATGTGTTCTTTGGAGGATTTTTTCAAATGGGGTCCAACTTTGGTGAATCTGAAGATTCAATGGATTCTCCAACTTCAATGAATGTCAATGTTTTGATGGCTGGCTCAACTGACATGAACGAGAAGTTTGCGATGATGGAGCACACCATTGAAGCCTTGAAGAAATCTGTTGATGACAAAAATCTTCATATTGTTCAACTTATGAACAAGTTGGAGGCCTTCACACCTGGAGAGTCAAGTCATGTCCCTACTTGTCCATCTGGTTTTGATCAACGAAACAAGGACGTTGAGGAATCTCTAGCAAAGTCAAAATTTCAAAAGGAGAAACAATCTGCTTCAGTTGCTGCACTATCTGTTCAACAGTTGCAAGACATGATAACGAACACTATGAGAGTTCAATATGGTGGAACACCACAAAGTTCTTTGTATTACTCCAAGCCATATACTAGACATATTAATTTTCTATCAATTGCAACAAACTATCAACCACCAAAGCTACAACAATTTGATGGCAAGGGGAACCCAAGGAAATATATCGCCCATTTTATTGAAACTTGTAGCAATGCTGGAACACATGGTGACCTTTTGGTAAAACAGTTTGTTCGTTCGCTGAAAGGGAATGCATTCGACTGGTATATCGAATTGGAACACGAGTCCATTGATAGTTGGGAGCAACTCGAGAAGGAATTCCTTAATCGTTTCTACAGTACTCACCGAACCGTAAGCATGATAGAGTTGACCGGCACTAAGCAAAGAAAGGATGAGCCTGTGGTGGATTACATCATTCGGTGGAGATCATTGAGTTTGGACTGCAAAGACCGTCTTTCTAAAATATATGTTGTGGAAATGTGCATTCAGGGCATGTATTGGGGACTTCTATACATACTACAAGGAATCAAACTGCGAACTTTTGAGGAACTTGCTACACGAGGGCATGACATGGAGTTGAGCATCGCAAGTCATGGGAAGGCATCTCCTTTTGCTGATCTGACAAAAGAAAAGAAGGAGTACAGAAAAAGTATGGCCTCAAAGACCCAAACTAAGGAATCTATGGCGGTGAAAGCAACTTCTATAAAGGTCACCACCAAGAGTAAACTAAAAGAGGAGGAAGCCCCAAGTCAATATTTAAACGAGGAGAGGCGACGTCCAACCTTGAAGGAGTTAGAGGCAAAGTTCTACCCATTTCCAGATTCTGATGTAACCATGATTCTTGAGGAATTGCTAGATAAGAAAGTTATTGATCTTCCTGAATCAAAGAGGCCCAAAGAGATCAATAAGGTTGGTTATCCTAGATATTGCAAGTTTCATCGCGTCCTTGGCCACCCGACAAGTAAATGCTTTATCTTGAAGGAGTAAATCATGATGTTAGTAAGTGAAGGAAAAATCATCATTGACCATGATTCTTGAGGAATTGCTAGATAAGAAAGTTATTGATCTTCCTGAATCAAAGAGGCCCAAAGAGATCAATAAGGTTGGTTATCCTAGATATTGCAAGTTTCATCGCGTCCTTGGCCACCCGACAAGTAAATGCTTTATCTTGAAGGAGTAAATCATGATGTTAGTAAGTGAAGGAAAAATCATCATTGACCATGATTCTTGAGGAATTGCTAGATAAGAAAGTTATTGATCTTCCTGAATCAAAGAGGCCCAAAGAGATCAATAAGGTTGGTTATCCTAGATATTGCAAGTTTCATCGCGTCCTTGGCCACCCGACAAGTAAATGCTTTATCTTGAAGGAGTAAATCATGATGTTAGTAAGTGAAGGAAAAATCATCATTGACCATGATTCTTGAGGAATTGCTAGATAAGAAAGTTATTGATCTTCCTGAATCAAAGAGGCCCAAAGAGATCAATAAGGTTGGTTATCCTAGATATTGCAAGTTTCATCGCGTCCTTGGCCACCCGACAAGTAAATGCTTTATCTTGAAGGAGTAAATCATGATGTTAGTAAGTGAAGGAAAAATCATCATTGACCA
>JAJOOO010003353.1:0-47216 GCA_029582685.1 Solanum piurae
TAGTATATGGGTATTCCCCATCTTTTCATTTATTTATGATTTAGCTTCCGCATCAGTTTATTATCTTTAGTATGCTCATGATCATGCCAGCAGGGTTACCTTGGGATCACTTGTGGTCCTAGGTCCCGTGTCCGCGTCTCGGGGGTAGTCTCGGGGCGTGACAAAATACCTACTCTTGTGTGTTCATAGGGTACAACAACTTACACAAAGGATATCGATGCTATCATCCCTCTACAAGAAGGGTTTACCTATCCAGACATGTTGTGTTTGATGAAAACTGTCTCCAAAGCAATCTCAGACTAACATTGATGTCTTACCTCATCTTGCTACATTTGTTGAATCTTTCTCTAAACTGTAGGCACATGATAATTGTGTTTCAGGGGAAGTACATGCTGCTAGTCCACACATTAATAGTGATAATGCTGCTACAACTCATATACTTCTTGATGATGAGAGTACTAATGACCTCTCAAGTGCATGATCAGATGCTGAGGAACAGGTTGACAGTGATGATCCATACAATAGTATTGAAACTCCAGCTATAGATTTTGAATCTGCTAGTAGCAGTTGTTGACACCCAATTTTGATCCTCCACAAAATAAATTAATCATCGAGCTTCTTCAATTTTCAAATGATTTAAAATAATTAGTTTTATAAGAATTAAAAAATAAAAATAAAATATATATATATATATATATATATATATAGTTTGCAAGTTATCTTAAATAGTTTCGTCATTTTTTATTTTTATTTTTTATAATTTTTAAATAATACATATATTTTATATAAACGTATTTTATGAATATTCAAAAATTGTCTGAAATAGATTTTATATTTTTAGTTGAATATTTCTTATTGTGTTCTACTTTAAGTTATAGCTATAATTTCGAGTCAATTAGTTTTTAATTAAATTATAATCGAATTAATTATTTTTATTTTGTTAAAATTAAGAAGCTCGTTAATCAATTTATAAAAAAATATTTTTTCAGCCAATTGCTTATCCTATCCTTAACCCATTAAAAGATAAATTTTTGGGCCTTTTTTATCTCTTTTCAGCAGCCCACATTCCATTCAAACAAGCCCAAAACTTATTCCCAGCCCAAATAATACCATGCCAGCCCATTAACCCAAGTCCACCTCAACAAAATAACACAACATCAGCAATTCCAAACGAGACCCGCACATCGTCTTCTTCCCAGCGAGAAATTGCGTCCAATAGTACCCCGACCCCACTGCCCATACTCATCTTTTTCTTCCAGACGCGAACCCAGTTACCGACTGACCCAACAACGTGATCCAAATCGCAATCCAGGTCCAGTAATCCAGCAGTCGCATCAATCCGGCAAATCTGGAGAAAAGTTGTTGTCCTTCTCGCCTGCAGCATTCAACCACCCTCACGTCCCCTTTCCCCCATTTTATGGGATTTTCAAAGCTTTCTACTGTTGTCTTGTAAAGGGGCAGAGGAATTCGAATTTGAAATTCAAAAAATTCATCTGTTTTTCCCCTAATCGGCCCTAGTTTTCCTCTATATAAACCACCCCTACCCATCGTTAAAAGGGGCAGAGTTTGAGTTTGATTTCTTTGGCAATAGTAATTTTACACTTAAAATTTTATATTTAGCTTTTTGGTTTTTAGTTCCGAGAAAGTCCCTGCTCAAATTTTCTTGGTTTGCTATTCGTATTTGACTTTTGTGGTGGAAGAATCGCTGCCCTCTCAAGCTCTTCGTCCCAGCTCGCTGCTCCAAGAAAGGTAATTTCGCCCCCTCTTATTTTTCTGCCTCAATAGAATGTATTATGTTTGCTAAATGCTCTGTTATGAATAACAGTTGGTTTATTCTCTTTGGTCCTCTACATCTGCTTTATTTCTTCTGTGAAACTTTGAACCATAAGCATGTGATAACATATTGATAAAATTCCTTTGGGATTATGTGTCGGTAGTGAGGTTCATTGGCTGGATTGTATATCTAAGGCTAGTTGAATCTTCTTTTATTTTTTGCTCGAAATAATATACTATACATTTGGTTTCGACTTCGAGCATGTCGGATATCATTCTGTTTCTTCACTATTTGTTGGTACGTTTTGGTTATCTCCTTTGCCGTTTTGATATGTCGCAGTAGCTTCTCGTCATGACTGGCTTCATCCCGTAGGAATTGTTTATGTTCTTAAGTGATTTGAATGTTAGTTGTGTTTCTCTTGTATCCTAGCTACTGATGTTATGTGTGTAGCTCACCATAATCTTGTTCTAATGTAGCCCATATTCCTATTATTCACTTACTTCCGATTTCCGAATATGCATTAAGTCCTATGTGCTAAGGTTGTTTGAATTGATAATGCGATTGGTTTGAAACGCTACTTTCATGAACATGTTATAGATTCTAATAAATTGTTGGCTACCACTAATTTGCATCGTAAGTCACTGTGATAGAAAAGATTCAATCTTGTTTTGTTACCCGGCTAGCAAATTATCCTTCCTGCTAAAGTGCTCAACTTTTGGGACACCTTATCGTAATAATGTTTGTTTAAGTTTAGTTGTGATATTAACTTTAATGTGCTTATTTTGAGTAAAAGAGGACGTTTAAGTTCAAATTTGTAGGTTGTTCAAAGTTTGTTCACGCCTTGGATTTTCAATTCCATAGTCATATAACTTGTTGTTTGCTACTTTCCTTATTAAAATTCCATCTTCTCCCTTAGCATTTATATGACTTATTAATTAGCTAAAAAAAATTAGCTTGCCATTTTAGAATTTTTAAGAATATAGTAGTTGGGTTTCATCGTCTCAAAACACTTCTTTTTCCTTGAGGAAATTGAATGCATTTCTTTTGTGCCAAATTAATGTAGGCAAGTGATACATCAATATTGGTTGCCATATTGTTTTTTAATTGTCCGATCTTTGCTCCCGTGAAGGGAATGCTATCTGTTTGTTTATGGATTAATTTAGTGGCCTGGACTAATTTAAATGTATTTATATGTTGAGCTCTTAATTGAAACTAGTAAGTCCTTGCAGTGAGGAACATGTTGCACTTACAGGTCCAGCCAATGAGCATCATCAAACAACCACTCTAGTTGATGTACCAGTTGGCCATCAACCTGACAATGCTACACTCCAGTCAACTAGTGGTTGATGTACAAGTTGAGGCACTTCCTGCACCACAAGGGCATCATATGATCACCAGGCACAAGGCGAAGGAACAACACTTGTCACTTGTTGCTCGTAGCAGCACAAAAATTATTAGAGAACCAAATACTAGTAAGGAAGCACTAAGATCACCTCATTGGCTTGCAGCAATGCAGGAAGAAATTGATGCTTTACATACTAACAAGACATAGATTTTGGTGCCCAAATCTCCTGGTATAAACTTGGTTGACTCAAAATGGGTGTTCAAGACAAAATTAAAAGCTGATGGGACAGTAGATAGATACAAGGCCAAACTTGTGGCAATGGGATTCTCACAGCTTGAAGGGATAGATTTTGAAGAAACATTTAGTCTTGTGAAGCCACAACTATTAGGGTGTTCTTGTTTACATCCCTACTCTATTCAAATAGGGCGAAACTTCGCGGTGACTCAAAAAATAAACAATTGACTTAATTTTAAAAGAATTTAAAGAATAAACAAATTTTAAAAAGAGTCGCCACCTAATTTTAGGAAAAAACTAGGAAACCATTAAGTTATCTACGAAACCAAGATTCTAGGTAAGGGGTTCAAGTTATTTCGAAGGAAAGGTGTTAGGCATCTTTCGAAATCCACAATTGTGGGTCCCAGCTGAGTTCATTTTTTTCAAATTGAGGAGGAGATAAAACAATATACAAATATGATAAACATATAATATATACAAATAATAAAGTAAACAAGTAATATGAAAAACGACCTAATGTTTGCCTATCGTGAACAATAAACACAATAATAAATAAAAAATTAATTCGAATTCCATTGGAATAGTTTCAATGGGAAGCGACTCTGGGGTACCTGTAAACACACTTAGTAAAAGTGTTAGTAATAAATAAATATGAATAAAAATAAATGAAATAAATAATTGAAAATAAAACCCGTCTTATTAACATGGAAGACCTTGGAAATTGACGGTAATATCTTCATCGACCAATTTTAACACATGAAAATTTAAAGTTAAACTAAATTTCCGTCTTTTAAAATGGGGAGGCCTCCAAAACCGACGGAGAGATTTTCTCATTGGCCAATTTTAAGAAACAAAATATATAAGCTTAAACTAAATTTCCGTCTTTTATAATGTAAAGGCCTCCAAAACTGACGAAGAGATTTTCTCACTAACAATTTTTAACATTCGATTTAACATGATGAACTAAAATAGCCAAAAAATAACAAAATATTTTCAGGAGTGTATTAAGGCAACACCAACCAATATTAACGAGACAATCGACAAAACAAAGATAAACATATAAAATATTTGAGAAGGCAGACTGTATAAAAGATATAAAATCCTAATTATAACAACAATAACATAAGAAAGTAACAAAATGAAGGTAAAATATGGTAAATCGATAGATTAAGTCGGCAAAATTGATCTATCATTTATAATATCTAATAATAAACTAATAAACATGATAATAACTAAAATAAAAGTAACAAGATAAATGATTAACTGGTGCAAGAATCAATCCAAAATAATGGCATTAAAAGGACTTAAAACAAATGTTAAAACAAAACACCAATCATAACAATGGCTAAATGAAACACAATCGGCAAGAATAATGAACATGAAAATTAATTTACAATATAAAATAGAGATGAGGAAAACAATAAAAACTAGCTCAACAATATAGAAATAACAACATGAGGTATAAAACAAGAGTAAACAATAACCAAATAAGGGTTACCAGAGTGTTGTTCGTCAAAGACGGAGTATTCGAACGGAATTGAAGCTTCAACATAGACGGCGATGTTGGGGTAGCCTTCTACTGATTTACGAGGGTTGCACGAGCTTAGATTTTGGAGCTCATTGTGCTGCCGGAGCTTGGAGCTCGTTGTGCGACTGGACCCTGCAAAACAACAAAGAAATTGTGAAGGTAAAAAGGAAAACGGAACTGATGGATCTTGTTTGTTGTTGTTGTTGATCGATTTAAGTGGGGGTTTGAAGTTGTGGAGATCTGGTCGTTTTCTGGGGTTCTGCCGATGAGTTTGGAGGTTGTTCTGGTGGTTGTTTGTTTCAAGTGAGATTTTGGTTGGAGAAGGGAGGTGGGTGGTTTGTTGGTTGGTTGCTGGTGGTTTTCCAGCGGCTGGAGGCAGTGGCGGACCCAGAATTTTCACGAAATGGGTTCAAGATATAAAAAATAAAACTAAAATGTGGCAACAGGAATTCGAACCTGGGCTGGCTGGGAAAATTAAACCCTTTTCACAACTCTGCCAAGAGTCACACTTGTTTTAGTGTGTTCAAAAGTTAATATATACATATATAATTTTAAAAATTGATCAAATATATACACAGTGTTATTTTTCAGCGAAATGGGTTCATATGAACCCACTTGACCCTCTGTAGGTTCGCCCCTGGCTGGAGGAGCTGTTGGCAGCAGCTTCGTGGTACTTGTTAGTTGGAGAAGATGGAGCAGTGAAAGTGAGGGAGAAAGGATTTGGGGGTTTTGGGTTGAATCTGGGTGGTTTTCTAATTGTAGTGGTGCTTTGGTGTAGTTTCTGGTGGGTTTTTGGAGGTGGTGGACTGCGTTTGGTTGTGTTGTTTGCCGGAAAAAATGGGTGAAAGAGAAGGTGGGGGCTGGTTCGGTTGGAGCAGGAGAAAATGGGGCCTGTTTTGGAGTTGAATCCGGTGGTATTTCACCGGGAAAAGGAGAAAATGAATGGGGTTTTGGGTTGCCGGAGCTTTGTCAGAATCTAGGGTTGTGGTGACCGGAAAATTAATGAATAGTGAAACCCTTTTGTGAAAAATCTGAAAATTTACAATCCTATTCTAAAAAATAAATTCACCACCTCCATTTTTGACATAATCAATAACTTAAATAGGAAAATAATTATGCAATGGGCTCAAATTGTGGGCTTGGGATTGTGGCCCAAAATCATCGGTCAATCCGTGTATGTAAATTTTATTCGTATTTGAATGAAGTTCTAAATTGTGCAAAATATCAAAATGAATATTAACAAATGTAACAAATAAAATGAATATTAAAAAATAATATATATATATAATGAACGTAACTAATGACATGTAAAAAATACAATTTAAAAATTAACTGATAAAAAATCCTAAATTTTGATAAATAAGGATAGTTATCGATAAACTTATTTAAAATTATAAAAAAAATTGTTTTGAACTATTAAATAATTAAAACTTAAAAGTTACGAATTTTGAAAATGTTAGGCCAAAATTGAGTGTCAACAGTTCTATCCATTGCTGTCAGTTCAAAGTGGGAAGTTAGACAGCTAGATGTCAAAAATGTCTTTCTCCATGGCTTCCTACAATATGAGGTGTACATGAGTCAACCTCCTGGTTTTATTGATCCCTAGTATCCTCAGCATGTGTGTCTACTTAAAAAGGCATTGTATGGTCTTAAACAAACACCAAGAGTCTGGTTTGATAGGTTTAGCATGCATCTCTTACACCTTGGTTTCATTTGTAGTAAGGTTGACCCTTCCTTATTTACTTTGCAACTCACAAAGGCAAAATATTTATCTTGTTATATGTGGATGATATTATTGTCACAGGAAGTAATCCATCTCATGTCTCAGAGTTGGTTCTACAACTTGGGAAGGATTTTGCTATGAAAGATCTTGGCCCTTTACACTTCTTTCTAGGAGTTGAGGTGAAGTATTTCGAAGAAGGAATTCACTTAAATCAAAGCAAGTATGTTGTTGAGCTGCTGGCCAAGACATAGATGGCTTTGGCAAATGATGTAACCACTCATTTGGCTCAAAAGCATGGTTTGCATGAAGCAGTGGGAAGTCTTGTAGATGCATCCTTGTACAGACTGATATTAGGGAGCCTTCAATATTTGAGCCTCACACGACCTGATATCACTCATGCTGTGAATTTAGCAAGCCAGTTTATGCAAAGCACAAACATTGAACATCTTTAAGGGGTAAAAAGGATTCTTAGGTACATCAAAGGTACTCTACACTTTGGACTCATAATTATTTCACAATCACCATGTAGGTTGTATGGCTACTCAGATGCTGATTGAGGAGGTTGTACCACAACTAGGAGATCAACTACAGGCTATAGCATCTACATAGGTGCAAATTGTATTTCTTGGACCTCCAAGAAACATACCACAGTAGCCCGATCGAGTGCTGAAATTAAGTATAGAGCACTAGTCTCCACTGCCGCAGAAATGACTTGGATTTTGTATCTTCTTCATGGCGTTGGAGTGTTCCTTTGATCTGTTCCTACGTTGTATTGTAATAATATGAGTGTATTGTACATGATAGTTAATCCAGTTATGCATGCTAGAACCAAACATGTTGAAATGGACTATCATTTTGTTCGTGAGAAAGTGACCAAGGGACAACTTTTTACTCAATTTGTGAAGTCTAAGGATCAGCTAGCTGATATTCATACCAAAGCCTTAACAAAACAGGTTTTCTCTAGTTTTCGCAGCAAGCTAGGAGTTACAGTTCCTCCACTCAAGCTGGAGAAGTGTTGAAGGAAACTTGAAGACTGATGGAACATGTTGAAGGAACAGGTCCATCGAAACAGGCTGACGAGTTAGAGTTAGAGTCATACTAGGAATAGACTACTAAATCCTAAGTTATGTACGACGAAGCTACTGAATATTGTAGGAGTCGACTAGGATAAGGTATTTGACTTGTAATATAATACTACTCATGTAAATAATTGTGTCGTAGTAGGATTCCTAGTATAACTAGAATATGACTCTTCTCCTATGTAAGGAGTTTGTAACTCAACATTATAATCATCAATACAATCCTTGATTTCTCCATACTTACGTGAGATTTCTACATTATATACTCCAACTATTTACTTTTACTTGTCCACTTTGAATTTTGCATGCTCCTTAAAAAATAATATTTAATATGAGCATTTTACTACAATTCTCATATTAATTAATGTTATAGTGTTAAATTTTGAGAAATAAAGAATGAATGTTAAGAATTAAAATATATTTCTAAAATAGTAGACAAGTAAAAGGCGATCCTTCGATTACTATTTTGTTGGTGATTAGAAAATATGTAAGGAATATGTATGTACCATTTTTAAGAAAACGTTTTAGGGAGAAGACACAAGTACCCCCTGGACTATAACCGAAATCTCAGAGACACACCATAACTAAATTAAGGTTGTATTACCCCCCTGAACTCATTTTTTTGTAATTTTGTACACCTTTTGGCTTATGTGGCACACCACGTGACTCCACGCAGTTAAGGCACGTGGGAGATATTTGGATACCACGTATGTTAATAAGGTACATCAATCGAACAATTTCTTCAGGGTGCAAACTAAGTGCAATTGTACGACATCTCCATAAAAACGCTGTTAATAACTCGAATTTTGTACTTTTACAATTTGAAGAAACCTGTTTTTTAATGACTTCCATCTCCGTATTTCCAAAGAAAAATAATTGTTATATCAACTTGTCTTCTATTGTTTCCCATGCAATTTTTTATTCAATTTGCTCATCAAACTCATTGTGAGTACATGTAATACATGGTGATGATCTATAGCACTTAGGCGATCCCTTTGCCATACAGGTAAATAATATAGAAGGTGTAGAAGCTCCTTGAATTAATTCACTTAATGCATTTAGAAACATATTCAAGCCTTAAGCATCCATCATTGTGTGATTAAGTCTAAATCCAACAGCAAATCCACCACAAGTAAAACGAGTCACCTATACGTAAAGCTATAGTATAGTATAAGAAATTATTTAGGGAAAATGCATAAGTACCCTCAGCCTATGCCAAAAATTCCTGAGACACACCTAACCTTTACTAAGGTCCTATTACCCCCGAACTTATTTTTTAATTAATTTTCTACCCCTTGTTGGCCTACGTGGCTGAGTCTGTGACTTCACCTATGTTAGGCGCGTGGGTGCAATTTTTAGACAACACAGACCAATAAAAATTGGCCACGTGTTAAAATAAAATTGAAAAAAATAAACATTAACTCAGTTGTCTTCTTCTTTATCAGTGTTCTTCATCTTTGAAAAAAAAACCTCCATTATCATTCTAGTTAAATTGCTCCTTGCTTCGAAAAGGTAAAGTAATTTTTTAATATGTTCTTTATATTTACACCTTTTTATGTAGATTATTAGTTCTGATTTTAAATTTCTTTCGATGAAGGTGAAAGTCTTCGAAATCGTTATGAAAATCTCAACATCAATTCAAAGGAGAAGGGTGGCGATGTAAAAGAAATGGGTGATTTGAAAGAGAAGAAGATGAAAAGGATGAAAATGAAGAAAAATGATGAAGGTTGTCTTTGTTTTGGGAAATTCCTTTGTGAAGATGAAAGGGGTGAAAATTAAGAAAGGGATGAAAATGAAGAAAAAGTGATAGCTTTTTGAAATTTTGGGAAGTGTAAAAGCTACTTTTGAACTGATAGCTTACTTTTTAGAATGTTGAAAAAGTGGGGCCCAGCGCTTGTTGAACAAGGATTTCAACCTATCTGGTTTATATTGCCACGTAGGTAAAAAAGTGATAAAAAATTAATTTAAAAATAAGTTCGGGGAGAATAGGACCTTAGTAAAGGTTAGGTGTGTCTCAAAAATTTTGGGCATAGGCTGGAGGTACTTATGCATTTTCCCAATTATTTATAAAAACAAAATATAATAAAAGATAATATTATTTATCTGAACTAACAAAAGAGGACAACCGATGATTCCATCAGAACCAGGAACATTGTGAAGTAGTAAATCCAAGTATGGATATGGTGGTTTAATAGAGTCACCTAGTTTGTCAAGCTCTACATTAGCATCAGCTTCAATATGTAAAGATAATGTCACGTAGGAGTTTGAGTGGAAGTCTATTTGTATTTATTTACTGATTTTTAAGAATCAATTAAGAAGACGTCGTGTAATTGTATTCAGATTAGGAGTCCATTAGGAGTCCTTAGCCGTGACAACTTTGAAGTCCTATTCTTCAAGAAACTCATGTATATATATTGATGTATTCAAGCGATGAATTGAATACAATTGAGAATCATCTTTAACATGGTATCAAGAGCCATTAGAGGTTAAACCAACCCAATTTTATTTTATTTTCATCGAGGAAAACAGATTTCATGGGTGAAACCAGCAGCTCTTCCATAATGCCCTCGTCTTCTCCAAACCTTGCACATCAATTGCCTGTGAACCTCACATCTTCGAACTATTTACTGTGGAAGACACATTTTATGCCTATGATATTCGCATGTGGCTTGAATCATCATATTGATGGTACTACTCAGATACCAACACAATTTTTGGACGATACCAATACCAAATAAAATCCAGCGTACATGGTTTGGTTACGTGAAGACCAGCTTGTTCTAAGTTGGATTGTTTCTTCGGTTTCAGAAAGTATTTTACCTCAGTTGGTCGGAGCGACGACTTCTCGTGCAGCTTGGGACAAACTTGTTGCTGCATATGCATCTGGATCAAGGCCATACATTCGTGAACTCAAATCGCAATTGCACACTCTGCGTCGTGACAATGTCAGTATTGAGTCATATGTACAAAAGGCAAAGGGAATAGCAGATAAGTTGGCTGCACTGCAGCATCCGGTTCCGAATGATGATTTAGTAGAATTCGTTCTTCCTGGACTTGGACCTTCCTATCGTCCTTTTACCAGATCACTTGAATCATGCCACGAGGAAATTACTTTTGATGCATTGTATGGATTGTTGTTGAATGAAGAATGACAATTGAAAAAGGATGAAGCTCTTACAGTCATTGCGCCTACGACACAATATACTCAGAGTTCCTTTTCTACCACCCGTGGACGTGGTAGAGGCCGAGGAGGCCGAGGTCGTGGGCGTTCCTCCAATCATATTTTCCAACCATCTCAAAATTGTGGGTCTCATAACTATGCACATACCAATTCTACATCATCTCAAGCTTCAAATATGTCTGCAATTATTTGTCATAACTGTGAAGGTAAAGGTCATATTGCACGTGTGTGTCCATCTCCTAGGAGTAACACTAGCAATAAAGTTTCTGGACAACCAATTTCCAATTTAGCACGGACTCATTCTCCTCAAAATTGGTTAATGGATAGCGGCACCACACATCATCTTACAGCTGATCTTGAAAACTTGGGTATTCATTCTGAATACCAAGGTCCTGAGGAAGTTACTATAGGTAATGGTTCTAAAATTCCTATTTCTCACATTGGTAAGAGTTCAGTTGTTATATCTGGAAAAAAATTCGATCTTGATGACATCCTAGATGTTCCAACTGCTGCTCAAAATTTATTGTCTATTAGTTCTTTTGCTAAGTCTAACCAAGTTTCAATTGAATTTTTTCGTTACCATTTTTTGATTAAGGACTTGGCGACGAGGGACATACTGCACACAGGCCCGAGTGAAGATGGATTGTATTCTCTTCCTGTGTTGAAGTCATCTGCACCTACATCTTATGCTGCATCTCTAGGGGTTTGGCATGCTCGTTTGGCTCATACATCACTTCCTACCGTTCGTCAAGCATTGTCGTCTAGCGTCATTGTCCCTTCCTTTAAATCTTCTAGTTTATGTTCTACATGTGCTGTCAGTAAAAGTCATAAAGTTCCTTTTCGTGATTCTAGTTTTCAAGCCTCCGGGCCTTTAGACCTAGTTTGTTCAGATGTTTGGGGTCCTGCTCCAGTTGTTTCAAACGAAGGGTATCGATATTATGTGATTTTCTTTGATCACTTTAGCAAATATACATGGATTTATTTCCATCGTCTTAAATCTGAAGTCCTGTCAATATTTATTCAATTTCGTACAATTGTGGAAAAATATTTTGGTCGTCCCATTAAAAATTTTCAAGCAGATTGGGGAGGGGAATATCAAGCATTGACAAATTACTTGAGAGATAATGGAATTGTGCAGCGTTCCTCTTGTCCATACACTCCTGAACAAAATGGTTGTGCCGAACAAAAACATAGGCATATTGTTGAAACTGGTCGAGCATTGCTACATCATGCCAATGTCCCACATAAATTCTGGACAAATGCATTTGATACCGCTGTATATACTATAAATCGTTTACCAACCCCACGCTTAAACAATAAAACTCTATTTCATGTGTTATTCAACACTGATCCAGATTACTCTTTGTTGCGTGTTTTTGGTTGTCTTTGTTTTCCGTGGTTGCGTCCTTATACAAAAGATAAATTGTCTCCTCGATCTAAATCATGTGTGTTTTTGGGCTATAGTAAGTTACACAAAGGATACAAATGTTTTGACCTTGTTTTCTCAAAATTTTATGTTTCTCGTCATGTCATCTTTGATGAAAATATTTTTCCTTTTGTTTCACAGGATGTTGTGGTGCCTCCATCTATAACCAATGCTAAATCAGACCCTCTCAATGTTACTTTGCCATTTCAGAATTTTGTTTCTCCTTCCAGTGTTCCACCAATGATGCCACAATCTTCAGTACCGACGCCCACATCAAATCAGCCTTCCCCCTCTCCATCTATAGAATCCTTGACTAATCCCAGATCTTTGTCATATGTTGATCCTATTACTGGACACACACATGCTACTGTCCCTCCTTCACAAGATGACGTTTCTCATGGTGTAGCCTTGATTTCACCAAGTGTAGTTCCAGAAAATCCTCATTCTTCTAATACGAGTCACTCTGCTGATTTTGGAAACACTTCTGCCATCGGTATGGTCTGTCCAGCAGCCCCTTTTTTGCAAAAAATGGTCACACGAACACAAACAGGCTCCTTGAAGCCAAAGAAACCATTCTCCATGTCCACTACGACACCAAAATCGGCAATAGTGGAACCTTCTTCCCATTCACAGGCTATTAAGGATGTTCATTGGCGTCATGCTATGTCGGAGGAGTATAATGCACTTATTCAAAATGGTACTTGGGAACTAGTTCCACCATCCCCGTCTCAAAATATTATTGGTTGTAAATGGGTGTTTAAGAGGAAATTAAAGTCCGATGGTTCATTGGATCGCTATAAAGCAAGGCTTGTGGCTAAATGATATCATCAACGACTGGGTCTCGACTTTGCTGATATGTTTAGTCCAGTGGTTAAGCCGGCTACCATACGATTGTTGTTGTCCTTGGCAGTGTCTCATCAATGGCATGTCACTCAACTAGATGTATCAAATGCATTTCTTCATGGGAAATTAGATGAGATTGTATACATGTCTGAACCTCCCGGGTTTGTTGATACTACTCGTCCAGATCATGTTTGTTTACTTAAACGATCTCTCTATGGTCTCAAACAAGCTCCGCGTATGTGGAACAAATGTTTAGCTGATGTGCTTCCTGTAGGCTTTGTGGGATCCAAAACTGATTGTTCTCTGTTCTATTTGCCGAATGCCGATGTAAAGTTGTTCTGTTTAGTCTATGTTGACGATATTCTAGTTGTGGGATCTAATTCTGATCATATTGCAGCTCTAATTACCAATTTGAAAACTCACTTTGCTGTTAGAGACTTGGGAAAATTGTCTTATTTCTTAGGAATTCAAGCCACCTGGAAACCTGAAGGCTTGCATTTATCACAAGGTAAGTATGTCACAGACCTCCTTAATCGTGTGCAAATGGGGTCGTGGGGTCCTGTCTCCACACCAGCTTCATCTTTATCTAAGCTCTCCAATACCGGTGGATGTCCATTCCATGATCAAACTCTATATAGAAGTATTGTTGGAGCTCTACAATACTTGACGTTTACTAGACTCGATATAGCGTACGCGGTAAATAAAGTATCACAATTTATGCATTGTCCTATGGATTCTCATTGGGTTGCCGTCAAACGTATTCTCCGTTATGTCAAGGCTACAACATCTCATGGTTTATTTTTTTCTCATGGGTCATCCACTTTACTTCATGGTTACAGTGATTCGGATTGGGGAGGTGATGTTGATGATCGCAAGTCTACCACTGGATTCACTATTTTTCTTGGTTCTCATTTGATTTCATGGGCTTCTCGCAAGCAAAGAGTTGTATCACGGTCGAGCACAGAGGCAGAATATCGTGCATTAGCTGCTGCTACCTCTGAAATGACATGGGTCGAACATCTCCTTCGAGAGATTGGTTGCTACACCACCTCTCTTCCCATTCTCTGGTGTGATAATCTCAGTGCTACCTACTTAACGGCTAATTCCATTTTTCATTCCCGAACGAAACATATGGAAATAGATTTTTATTTTGTCGGTGACAAGGTTCGTGCGAAGACCTTATCAGTCAAATATGTGAGTTCCCATGATCAAGTGGCCGATGCTCTTACCAAGCCTTTGTCCAAGGTCCGATTTCTGGATTTGAAGAGCAAGTTGACAGTCGTTCCACTCTCTGCTCAACTTGAGGGGAAGTGTAAACATGTAGGAGTTTGAGTGGAAGTCTATTTGTATTTATTTACTGATTATTAAGAATCAATTAAGAAGACGTCGTGTAATTGTATTCAGATTAGGAGTCCATTAGGAGTCCTTAGCCGTGACAACTTTGAAGTCCTATTCTTCAAGAAACTCATGTATATATATTGATGTATTCAGGCGATGAATTGAATACAATTGAGAATCATCTTTAACACAATAAACATGATTCCTTCACCATTACAATTTACCACACAAGCTTCTTATTAGGCCCTTCAATGAGTCTACCAGCTAATGGATAGTAAAACACAAGTATTTTAGATAATCCATCTTCGATAAATTTTACAGGACCTTTGCCTTCCATTAAAGAATTATAATTGTAAAACATTATTATGGGAATTTGAAAACGAGCACTTCCTTGATCATCTATTTCAGAAAGATATTTTATTTCACTAGGTGTTACACTTGAAGGAACTACTAATTTTGGTTTGTGATGTCTTACTGAAATTTGCATTTTGTGTCCCAATCATGTATTTTTGGTAAGCATTTGGAGTTATATTTATAGAGTGCCAAGGTATTCAAGAAGGACCATACATTTATTAATTTCCAACCAGTACCCACATTGGAGAGCGATTAAATCTTGATTCGCCCTTGAAAGTCGTCCCACATTGAGGGATAAAGCGCTTTCTAACAAAGATGATTCAGTATATGACTACATGATGATTAACAATTGGGGGATAAAGCGCTAACATAATCATTGTATATGACTATGTAAGGCACAAGTACCCCTATAGACTATGACCGAAATTCTAGAGACACACCTTAACTAAACTAATTTTGTACACCTTTTGTCTTACGTGGCACACTCCGTAACTTCACTTAGTAAAGGCATGTAGGAGATGTTTGGAGACCACGTATGCCAAAAAGATGTACTTACTTTGGTGTTGATTTTTCATTTTTATTTATCGCTACGCATCTAAAAGAAAGTGTAGCTCTACTCTTTTATCACATAAATATCTAGAGGATAAAGACTAACAAATTTCAAAGAAACAACTAAAGTGATAATTTAAATATATAATTTAGGCCAAATTTAAATACGTCTTTTAAGTATTTTGTCTAATAATTTCAGAAGACCCACTCCATTAAAGATTGGCAGTACTAATATAATGTACAATAAATAAGTTAGGTCTGCTGCTTTAATTCCACAGATTTTAAATGAAAACCTTGAGTGAAAATCGGGAAAAAATTGTTGTGGGTCTTGTCCTGACGTTTATCTTAAAGTAGTAGAGGATTTATAAATAGACAATATTAGAGTCTCTAGATATTTATTTTCAAATATTTTGCTAAACTATTACTGTTTACATTAAGTATTCTCATATAGTTCAGACAATATTTGATTTTAATGTTTCCCTTCAGTTATTTAAAATTAAAAATGCATGAGTTAGTCTTCCGCTAAGCAGTCAACCAGGCTAAGGGTTCGCTTGGGAACCAACAATGGTTCTTGAATGTCGGCCACGTCCAGGGTGTAGGCTCGAGACGTGACAGTGGGTCACCTAACTCTTTATATTATGGTGATCATTTGAAGTTTACCCTTATATGAACTCATACCAAATCATAGCCGATAGAAATGCTTTGAACTTGATTAGGTGTTTGAGGTACCTTACGACCCTAAACCA
Source organism: Solanum piurae (assembly GCA_029582685.1). Lineage (NCBI taxonomy): Eukaryota > Viridiplantae > Streptophyta > Magnoliopsida > Solanales > Solanaceae > Solanum > Solanum piurae. The sequence continues at coordinate 16,121 of JAJOOO010003353.1, forward strand.
TATTTGATACACTTAAGAATGAACCTTAACACATATGTACAAGTAGGATATCACCCGATCCAATTAAATACACTCATGACGTATGATTCGAATCCTTAACCTATAGAATTTGCGAGGTGTTACACGTATGACACATACTTGTCAAGACTATATGCTCCTTCATAAACATTAGTACACAATCTTTCATCCATAGGGTGATTCTGTTCCTTTATATTTGTCTCAAATTGACAATGGCAAGGAGAAAGTAAAAGAAATTAAATAGAGAAAGCACCATATATATATATATATATATATGTTGTTTCAGAATTACAATCACATAATTAAGAATGCTACTAGGCTTTCTGAAAAAGCACTTTGGATATGTGATGGTTGATTGTTTCCTCACTAACATGTGCAGTGTAATAAAAAGTCTTAACAACTGCAAAGAATGTTTGTTTAATGTCTTGATTAATCTTGTTTGAGGAGGTGTTACTGAACACTAACTTGACAAGAGCTTGCATGTAGAATTCAATGTCTCTAGCCTTTGAAGAATTTGAAATCTACAAACAAACAAAAAATATATTTAATTTCACAAATTAATCATTCAATTTTTTATGAAAAAGAACTTGCGGTTGTTATTTTTTGAATGCACACATGATAAATTTCACTGCATTGTAATAACTTGCAAGTCGTATAGAAAAATAAATCACATTAAATAAGTCTGATGTAATGAACTCGAACGATTTATAACCTGGCCATTTTGGAACTCATTAAGCATGTGACAGACTTTATTGATGTGCTTGGATAATATATCATCATGTGTTATATGGCCAGCAGAAAGATTAATTGTTTGCACTAGCAATACTATAGTATTATTTTCCTCCATCAATGACATCAACCACTCTTCCCACTACATTAAAATAGAAAACAAACAAGCAAAAATATTTAATTAAAATATAAAATAAAATTGTAATTTAAATAAATAGATTTTAAAAGTTTTGTCAAATAGACTATAAATGGATAAAGTTAATGATGAATATAATTATAATAAGATAACCTTGTATACTCACAACATTGTGTAGTTGGTGATGGATGTCTTTGCCTTGGTCTTGATAAGTTTCTTTTCCAAGTGGGTGCAAAAACTGATAAAGATTATTGAGAACCATGATTTCTTTTGTTTCATTACTGCAACAAAAAATTTAACTTGTCAAAGCTAAGTTTTGATATATATATAATCCAAGTCAACTGTCAAATAATGCATATTTGTGTAACTTGCAATGTATATTTTGTAAATTTGTTTCTAAAAACAATTATTATGAGTGATATCCATGCATAAACTTGGGAACATAATATATAGAGATGGCAATGGGGCGGTGCGAGGCAGGGTGGAACGGGACGGGTTGAGCTTAACCTGCAAAAAATTTAATCCGCCATGCATGATAATTTTTTTCATTTTCAACCCTCCCTACCCCGCTCCGCATAGACCCGTCCCACATGAATCCGCCCTACATAATTTTTGTAACATTTTCTTTTTCTAGCTAAGTTTGATACTAAAAATAAAATTCATAAAAATAAATTCATTTTTTCACTAAGTTATATTAATTTAATAGATAATTACCTAAAAAGTTTTTTTTATAGAGGTCAATAGGGAAACATGTACGAAATTGTATTATTTTTTATTGAGCCATTTTCATTTACTATCTTGAATATTTTAGTAGCTTTAAAGAAATTATCTTAATAAATAATATTCTATCACTCTTATAACATGTAAAAAGTTAAAATTAAATTTGAACCCGCATAAAATCACATATACCCACAACCCGCCCCGCCCCCGCATTAGTTTTAAAAAAAACCACTACCCACGCCGGATAACCTTAAACGCGGCACCACCCGCATAGCCTTAAACCCACCCCGCCCCGCCCCATTGTCATCCCTAATAATATGATAATAGATCAAGTCAGATATAGATTCGGACGAATCCAATAGCTTTTATTTAAATAGTGTAGTTATATATATTTTTAAAAGCATCAAATAAATAAACATATTAAATGTAAAAAATTGTCAAAATGCTCTTGAACTATGTGAAATTGAACAAAAAGTTACTCACTAATTTAAAACCAAACTATCAACCCATAAAGTAAAAGTAGGGGAATTTTTGGACCAAACTATTGAGCATAGGGGTATTTCTAAACCAAACAATTACTTGAGGGTATTTTATTCAATTTTGCATAGTTCTAAGACATTCTTGACCCTTTTTCGTATTGATTTTAAAACCTAATTTTTAGCAGGTGAATTTATTTGTTCTAAAATCAAGAACCATAAAATTGAAATTTAAAGGACTAAGATGGATAGATATATAAATACCCTTTTTTTCTACTCATGTCACTGTAGTTCTTGAACTCCATCAACAATGAATTCCAAGTTGTAGCCTCTTGATTTATGTAAGATGTAATCATCTTACATAGTATACAAGATTTAGCCCATGCAAGTCGTTGTCTTGACTTCTCCACCTCAAATATACTTGAAGCAGCTAAGAAATAAGAAACTAGGACTTCCTTTTTGCTTATTCCAAATTGTTGAAAGTTGCACTTCTCAAACCACCTATTCATCTTACACATAAAGTCACTCAACTAATAGAAATTACGCAAAAAAAATCATGTTTCTTTATTTTGCAATAGAAATTGCGACTCAATTTTTAGCACTCTTTATTAATGTGTCTATTTATTACGGCTAAAAGTTATTTTTGTTGTAGTGTATACTCAAGTGATATTTTCGACCACTTACCTGACTTGGCAATGTTTTATCGTTGTCAAAATCACTCTTGTAGTAAAGATATGACACATGAGCCTCACTCAATCTTCAAAGTTAGCTACTTCACGAGGTGAGGATTGTCTATATAAGCAGATTGTCAATCCATTCCCCAACTAATGTAAGACTTTAACCCGCTCTAACACATATAACTGGTGAAAAATTCAATCCTAAAACAATCCGCTCTGTACTTCCTGCTTTTAGATTTGTTTGTCTTACTTTCTTTTTTAGTCTTATTTAGAAAAAAATGTCTCTTTTATTTTTTGAGAACTATTTACTTCTAATTTTCTTCATGATTTTTTAAGACCACAAGATTAAATGACATTTTAATACATTCTACATATTTAGTTTAAGACCACAAGATTCAAAAATCTTTTTTACTTTCTTAAACTCCGTATCAAATTAAAACCAGATAAACAAATTAAAACAACGAGACTATCATTGCTTATATATCAAAGAAAAGTTTCTAAGTGGATGCTTACTCTTGCATAACCAGCCATTCAAAGCGATGTTGACTTTGACATCTGTTGTAATCTAGTTTTGCAGCTTCTAAATAAACATTGTTGCTCACATATGGCATTCTACATGAATAGGCAAAATATAAACAATTGGCACATCTTATTCTATGATTATATACAGTATAATTAACCAAATGAAAATTGACATGATAATATATGGGTAGTTCAGTTTTCACCCTTCATCGAAAAATTATGTGGTATACACAAAGGTTAAATAAAGTTACTAGTTATTATGAGTGTATATTTAATAACTTTGTACACCTTTAACGTAATTGAGAAGAAAATTTGCGTTCTAAACTAAATTTCTGACTCCACCACTGCATGAGACAATTTAAATTGACTAGAAATCATATATTATATAGGGAAAAAGGTTTGAAAAATACTTCAACTTTGGCCGAAATTGCTGTTACGATACCAAACTTTATGGAGGACCTTTTACCCCTGCACTATTTAATAGTGTATTTTAAAGGTATATATGTGTCCACGTGGACACGTTACTATTTATAATTATGCAATATTTATGATGTCCACGTGAGCACATATATACCTTTTAAATACACTATTAAATAGTGTAGGGGGTAAAAGGTCATTTCCAAAGTTTAGTATTGTTACAACAATTTCGGTCAAAGTTCGGATATATTTAAACATTTTTCCCAATTATATATGTATAAACATATTTAAAGAGGTATACATATACCTGTATAATGTCTTGCCGATCCAAATTTCATTTTCTCCACCATATTGATCAATGTATAGCCTAGATTCCACTCGAGGTAAACTAGCATACCATTGAAATTCTAGTGCATATTGTATCTATGAACAAATGTTTTAACAACATATAATTTAGTGAATTATTCAATGTAAAAATTAGTTATGTTGCTCAGAATTTCCTAAAATGTTGTTACACTCATATCAAAGTCTTTAAAAATATATTACACTTTTGAAGGATTTGATACGAATTTGTTGACATTTTCGAAGAGTTTTGAGCTTACCTCCCCAGGGATGTCCTTAGCTATAACCCATTTGTCTTTGGATTGATTGTTTGCAAGATATTGGTGCAAGAAATTGTATGTAAAATGATTTGCCTCTTCAAGAATCATTTCTCCAGGGAATAAAACTTGAGAACATCTATAGAGATTAAACATAACTGTTGCTGACTTGTTGGATTCACCTCTTAGGCAAAAGAATTCATCACCATCTTTGAACTTGCTTAGCACATCTATGACAAATAAGAAATTGGATTAAGCCATCAATTAGTGCTAAAAAAAATTTCTCGCTCGGTGTTTGGAACCCGCATTGGAGTCCTGACTAAATTCTGATCGCGCACTACAGGATCCATTCGGGTTTGGCGAGATTTTCTCCGTACTTAAGACTCGAATCTGAGACCTCTGATTAAGGATAAAGTAATCTCACCACTGCACCATTACAACGCGTTTCGGTCTCTATCTTGTTTTAAATCATATATTTCAAAAAAAAATTTATTTCTTAAACTTCGTGCACGCACACAAACACCGCAACATAAATTAGGATAGAAGGAATAGTACTTATTTTGCATTGACTTGCCTGGAATAACATCAAACCCATGTAGCCTTAGTAACCTAATAGCCATGCAGGTAGTATCAACATCACAAATATTTGAATTCCTTGCTGAAAAAAATCCATTCTCCTTGTCCCAATATCTATATATGGTTCAAGAACAAAATTAGACAATTGTCACAAGAAAATGAAGAACTTTGGTACCAAAATAAATAAATATTTTTTTTTGTAATGAACACACATTATATTTTACCTGAAAACATATTCTAAAAGGTCCTTAATTTCTTCCTCAAAATAATAAGAGATTCCTAAGCGTTGTAATCGATCAATTGCCCAAAGTCTTGCTTGTATGTCAGTTGGGTAACTACATGGAACTAAACATATACAAGAAAAAAGCTCATTAATTAGTTTGCTTGTTGTCTATTGTTACACTTGCATTAGAAAGAAGTATTTGAAAAATATTTCTAAACTTGGCACAAATTATTAGTTTCATTCCTGAATTATTGACAGCCTTAAAAACACCCCTCTATTTGACTAACTAAACTTAAACATATATACCTCCGATATGCAACATAACATAGCAAGTGACCGGTCTCAAACTCTTGTAGAAGCATGAAACTCTTAATAAATAGCCGAGAAAAGTGTTGAAAACACCCCTAAATTTGGCGAAAATTTAGGGGTGCATTTCACTCATGTTGCAAAATCATGGGTGTATTTATACTCCTTTAGTCATTTTAAGACTGTCTATAGTTCAGGGATAACATTAATAATTCACGCCGAATTTAAAAATGTTTTCAATACTTCTCTCTATTAAAAAATAAATGTCCAGCTTAGAAATTAAGAGATAATGAATCACCAAAAAAGCATTGTACCTCCTCCATTGAACTTTTGAACAACATTTTGAAGAAATGTCAAGCACTTTTCATCATTTGTTTCCATAAATGCAATGGTAGTAGATGATGGGGATGTTAAGAATGAGCCATCCTCCATTTGAAGCTTCAAAAGCCTTTGCCAGTCCAAGTCCCTTAATCCTTCTAATGAAAACAATACTATTGTTGGAATGGTATGGATGAGTTCTTTAGGAAATCTGCAAAATAAATATGTATCAATAAATTCAGAGGATGGAGCCTTTCCAAAATATTTTTGACACATAATATATGTATATTATAGTACTCTACATCCATGATTTTAAAAATACATTAATGAATTCAATGTTAAAAAAATTAAAATTGAACCGCACATTCTCGAGAAAATTGATATACGGTCGTTTGGTAGAGTGTATAAAAATAATATTCAATAGAGTATATTAGTAATGTTTATGCATATATTAAATTAAATCCCATTGTATTACGAATACCTAGAAATCCATGGTATTAGTAATACACTCTTCAATACGCAATAGAGTGTATAACTAACAACATGAAAAAGTGTATCAAACAAGTTGGTACTACTAATACACAAAGTTAATGCATGCATAATTTTTACTAATACACTCAACCAAACCACCTTCAAGTGAATTCTTGAAATTTATTTCATAGTAAATTTATCAGTAACTTTACCTTGTAAACTTTACTTCTCTCCTTGCATAAATATCCTTAAAGGCAGGAGCATCATATGGAATATTGTCAATGTGTAATTGTTGAGCTTTCTCAAGGAGTGCAGGAAACACAAACTCAAAGCCACTAGTCATGTTTACAACTTCCCCTCCCTCTAGCTTACTTAAGTTCTCTTTGATAAACATCACTCCTAAAGAACAAGAATGACACATGTTGTTAATTTAAGAGGATAGTTTAGGTGTGTTTCGACACTTATCTCTATTTTGAACTACGAAAAAAGGCTTAGCAATTCAATTATTTTGAAAATAGTGGGAGTAATATATAAAGACGTTATATATATTCTTGAAGAAATATAAGTGCATGTCTTAAGTTCACCTTTGTTTCTTTTATGAAGGCAAATGTTCCATAAGGTTAATGCAACCACACATGCTAGTGTATTCAAGAGCCTATCATGTATGCAAAAAACAAGCTCTTCTCCCCATGAACCATCATCAAGTTGATTGTCTATAATCCATTTAAGACAAGACGGAAATAGGGGCCTCTTGCTTGTTCCATTAATATTAGTATTACTATCTTCAATAAATGAAACCCAAGCTGTGTCATAGGGTGAGACACTTGACCTTCCATCTCCCATGGAATTCAACATATTTTTTATCTCTTCTCTCAAATTGTTCATCTGTATTCAAAGACGGATTCAAAATTTAAAAGTCAAGAGTTTCTAAAACAATTTTCAAATTAATTTATAATAATAATAATTGAATTTACAAAAATAAATTTTCTAATACATATTTACATGATCTAGACAAATGCTCCTAGGCTCACGTGAACCCACATACAGTAAAGCCTCTATAAATTAATATAGATGGGACCATGAAATTTTATTATTTTATAGAGATATTATTTAATCGATAAATTAATATTTATTAACTTAAAGAATGGTTTGAAATTTAATGAAGGTTAATTTTGATTATATCAAAATTATTGTATCTTACTCATTTATGTATCATATTTATTGATTTCATATAAAAAAAATATTATACATAAAGTACAACGAATACATCAAAATCATTGTATCTTACTAATTTATGTCATATTTATTGAATTGTCACTATCGTGCAAACAAAAGAGCATGGATGACAAGTGTGCTTTTTGATGAATATATTCGTTGGTTTGACCACAAAATGCATGGTAGACGAGTTTTTTTTATGGCAGATAATTGCCCAATCCATAATAGAAATATTGAAGGACTACAAAATATTGAATTGTTTTTCTTGCCACCCAACATGACATCCAAAATTCAACTTTATGATGCTGAGATGATAAGAGTTTTCAAGATGTATTATTGTAACAGATGTTATCATAGGATATTAGAAGGCCGTGAAGTGGGACAAACTGATCCAACAAAGATTAATATTTTGGATGCTATCAAATTTTCAATCCCTGCTTGGACAACAAATGTTCAGCAAGAGAAAATAAAAAATTGTTTTCGACACTGTAAAATTCATTCGGTGTATGCAATCTCAGAGAATTTGAATGAACCCACTTGTGAATACGTCATTAATGAACTTGAGGTCATGAATAATGATCTCGATTACCAGAATAAAATGGATGTCAATAACTTGTTGGATTATCCGGATGAAAGTGATACATATTCAGAGGTCCAGAATTTAAAGAAATTATGGATACTATCGAAAAAACCAATGTTGATGATGAAGTTGAAAATGATATTATACCTTTCGAACCAGTTACGCGTAAGGAAACACTTATCGCATCTAAAACTCTTCACATTTTTATGGTGCAGTTCGAAAAGACAACGCCTAAGCTCTTTGATGCAATAAGAAAAGTTAGAGATGAACTTCAACTAGAGTTAAATTTGAAGAAAAAAAGAACACAATAGAATCATATTTCACTAAATTGTCTTAGATATATTTGTACTTTTAAAGAATTATTAATTTATGATATTAATGGGACCATATATTTATATAGAGGTCTTCTGGAAATATATTATCTTATTATCTTATCGAAATTGGTGATTTTTTCCATTGGCCCAAGTCGGGACCGGAAGAAAATATTACTTTAGAGAGATTATTAATTTACCGAGTATTAATTTATAGAGGTTTGTATTTTTTGAGACAACTATAGTTTATTTATAATTTGATTGAACAAATATAATACTCGGTACGCCAAAAAAGATTTTTAGCGACAATATCATATATATTTTAGCCCTTTTTGTAAATGTAGGTAAAACCTATAGTGACATTGAATATAATGATAATTAATTAATACCGATAAATGTTTTAGCATTTTTTGTTAATTTGCATATTGATTATCGTTAAAAGTTATTTCTGTTGTAGTGACTTTTAGTAATGTTTGACATGGAAAGACTTAAAAGAAAAATGATACTCCTTTGTGTCCCAAATTACTAGTCATCATGTTTCGCTTCTTGAGAGTAAAATTATATGAATTTTGATATATATTTTAAGATGTAATTTTTCACCATATTGATAAGAAAAGAATTGTAACTTATAGTTTTTTTTTTAATAATCAAATTCTATAATTTGTAAAATACAATTTAGCTATAAAGATTAGTTAAATAATTGACTTTCAAGAATTTGAATGTGACAATTATTTTGAGACAAGGGAGTAGGCTTTTAATTTAGGTTTGTTTACGACGAATCAATTTTCAAAAAAGTGTGTTTTTTATAACCAAAAAATCATTATTTTGGTGTTTGGATACTAAAGAAAATTAAAATGAAAATCCATGAAAAAGGGACAAATTATTTCCGTAGCTTAAGGATGGAAATCATTTTTCTTACGAGTATTTTAGCTTTTAATTTCATATTACTTACCCCCACTAATATTTAAACATTATTATCATTTTTTAACACTCAAAAGTTTCATCAAAATACTGCCTAATTTGCTAATATTATTGTTAATTATCGTTAATATTTTTTAAAATAATATTTTTATCTCATTATCAAATACCAAAAAAATATTTTCTTGAAAAAACTATTTTTTTTCATAGAAACTAACGTTCGTTACACCAAATAAGCTTTAAATTATATGCTGACCATAAATTAAATTTGAGTGTAATAAATTTCTTACCACCTGAATATCCTTCTCTTCATACTTGTTGGACTGATCAGATTTTAAATCACTGACGTAACCTGCAAATTAATCAAAAAAAAAGGTGTAGCTCATATAGAAAAAAGAAATTGCTTTGTTGTTATGAACTATAAATATCAAATATAAAAAATGTCAAAATATTTATCGGCATTAGTTAATTGTCATTGTATCTAATATCCCTATAGACTTAAAGTACATTTACAAAGAGTGTTAATTATTATTAAAAATATATATTTAGCAGCAATTAAGTTATTATTGTTGTTAAACTTTTATTTGGGGAGAAATGTCTTAAGGTAAAAAAAAAGTTATTACTGTTGTTAATTAATTTTCGCTAAAAAAAAATTGGTAATTTTTTTTTATAGATATACTAGATGTGAAGCACCATGTCAATACAGATCAAATAAACTATATTAAAAGTGATCTTACACATTTTTTATGTCTCAAATTATGTGTCACATTTTCCTTTTTAGTCGGTCCGAAGAAAACGACAAATTTCTTATTGACAAATGTTTGATAATGTTATCAATATTTTATCTACGTTGAATCTCACTTATTTGAGAATTTCTTTTTTTATTGAACAAAGATATTAAAATTTCAAAATACCCTCCGCACCTCCGTAGAGCATTGGATTCTTTCTTGGTGAGTGATAACGAAAAATAGATAAATATTTGATTGTCAATTCAGTTATTATTAATATAAGGTCATTATTAGAAATCATAAATTTCATATTTTAGATTTGCCTCTTAAAATATTCCAAAAACTCAATAAAATGTTCATACCAAAATAGCTTGCATCATTAGGTGCACAATTGAGACGAAGTGGGAGTATGCCTTCAGTTTGGAATAGCCAATTTCCTGTAAATATACCAAATAAAAAGACGATGTCTTTTGTTGAGTAAAAATATAACATAAATAAATTAAAACAAAGGGAGTTGATAAATTAAATATGACAAGTATAAAATAAAACTTACTAGATCCATATATTTTAAATTCAGCTTGATGAGTCGACAACAAGTTAGGACTCTTTAGTTGATGTATATGGCAAGAAAGTCTGTAATTGGATGTAATAACCAGCATTTTGTTATTTAGTTTTTTTATTTTATGGAAATGGTGCATGCTTATTTATATAGAGTCTAACTGCTTAATAAATATTTGTATTTGCATAGATTTATTATTTTAACCCTTCAACTTGTCGAGGTTTCATTCAAACACCTACCTATGTTGTGCGTCTGTAGGTTTCATTCAAACGCCTAAACATGTTTAAAATTAGGGGGAAAAGATAAATATACCCTTGAACTATCATAAATGATATGTAAATACCTTTCGTCATACTTTTGGGACATTGGTCCCCCTGCCGTTCAAAAACTAGAACATATATATCATTTATACTAACGGACATACACATGTGATAATCTAATATCCACGCACCGACCCGACATTTATTAAATATCGGATCGATGGATAAGATTGCGCCATGTGCCCCTATTTAGTCTTCCATTAGAGTGAAGGACATATATGCTCTAGTTTTTAGACGGCAGGAGCACCAATGTCCCGAAAATATGACGGAGGATATCTGCATACCATTTACGAGAACAATATATTTTGGGATTAGTTGTTCTAGGAGACTAGGATTGTTATCCCATTTTCACTGTGAGATAAAAATAACACTATAATTCTCGAATAACTAATCTCGAAATAAGTTATCCCGTAATTTTATTTCTACGAAACATGAAATAAACTCATCGTTACATTAATATCGAAATAAGTTATCCTATAATTATTTTTCTACAAAATATGCAATAAAATTATTCTAACATTAATTTCGAAATTAATTATTCCTTATTCCTCGTACCAAACAAACCTATTAGCATAAATTCGTCCCTGCAATGAGTAGTGATGGGCCGCAAGCCGTATAGAATCTAACAAGCTATGAAATATGTACTACCTTTGTATTTTTGTTATACTCCCCCATTTTTATTTAGTTGTCATCATTTTAGATTTTATATTTCTTAAGAAACTAGATAAATTTATCTTTGTATCCTCAATTAGTGTTCTCTCAAAGTCAAGTTTTCAATCAATGGACAAAATTAATTATTATTTTTTTCATTTTCTCAAATAGTACTCCCTCGGTCTCATTTTATATGTAATTACTTTCTATAAATAGTTGGACCACAATACTTGTCATTTTATAAAATTTATGCATAAATGACCATATTTTGCCTATTATACCCTTGATAGAATAGTTAATTAATCTTGTCATTTATTAATAAAGTTGACTTAAGAAAACATTAAATAAGGGTAGAAGGGTAAAGTTACATCATTTCTTAATGCAAGTGCAAAGTAAAAAGGTGATATATAAAATGGGACGGAGGGAGTAATTGTTCTTGAAAACTACAATTACCTCAATTAAATAAATATTTAATGAATTGAGATTATATCTTATGACATAAATAAGGACAAAATAATTTTAGAAAAAATTCCTAATTAATATTTTTTCTTAATATAGACCTATAAGGGCATCTCCAACCCAAACACCAAATTTGGTGACAACACTATTTTTGGCGTAATCAACTCCAACCCACTGCACCAAATTTTACACCAAAAAAGAATCTTTTTCTCTCTCTTCATTATTATATAATTATTTTTTATTTCATTTATATTTTCTTATTTCATAAAATAAATTCTTTCTAAAACATTCAACATATATAATTCATATTATTTCCTTTTATAATCATTTAATATAAAATTATTTTGTACCATAATTTTTAAATAATATAAATTTCTAGCAAATATTATACATTATACATAATAATGGATAATACAAATAAAAGTGAAATCATTAGTGAAATACAATTAAATAAACATTACATAATTGAAAAAAATTATTTTAAATTCTACATAAATATTCAACTTTCAAGATCACTACGGTGCTCCCATAAATGTTCTATTAATGCATTACGTAGTTCAAAATGAGCTTCTTTGTCCTTTATTTTTTTATACGAAAAAGGGTCAAATATACCCCTGTAGTATAAGAAATAGTTTATATATACCCTTCGTTATACTTTTGGGCCAAATATACCCCTCCCGTTATACTTTGGGCCAAATATACTCTTTATCCGTTAAATATGTGGGTCCCAACCTTAAAATAAACATAAGAAATGTTGAAATTAATTTTAAAAACCCAGATCATTTTTATTCAGTTAATACCCAAAATAACTCACTAAAATACTTTCTTTGCCAAATCCTCTATAAGTCAAACAAAACCAAAACGAAATGTTTGTCAAAAAAAATTGTCAACTGATTAGCTTCAACTGATACATGAAAACTCATTTTTATAACTACTGTTCCCATTTATTATTCGAGTTCAATTCTGAAATTTTTGAAAGTTCAATTAAGGTGGTGCTTGAAAACTCCATTGATTTGGATTGATGTGCTAAAATTAGAATGCACATTAGGTGGAGAAGTTGAAAACAAAGTTGTTGGATTTTTGTCTTTTGAATTTTAGGCAGATAAACTTTTAAAGTTCGTGATTGAAAGTTGTTGTATATCAATCGAGTATTGAAAAATTATTTAGGTTATTGTTTCTTAAAGCTGAGATTTTCTCGTCTACTACGATTAAGTTGAATTCAATTTTTGGGTTCTTTGAATTCAAAAATAGAGATTGAAAAATTAAAGTTCTTCAATAATTCTTTGTTGCTGACTGATCGATTAAGTTACTGAGATTTTTGAAGTATTATGTGTGTTTGGATGTTGAGAATCATCAAGTTAAGTGAATACAATTATTATTGAAGTGATAGAAACTGATTTGAAGAAAACAACTTTTAAATTACTCCATTGTTGAGATTTGAAGCTTTATTGGAGTTGGGCTATGGGTTATTTTTGTTGTTGGCAGCGACAAAAACTATTTGGGTTCATCTAATTAATCTCAACCCTTCAAGTAATTACGTATTTTGGGTATTAACTGGATAAAAATGATCCGAGTTTTAAAAATTAATCTCAATCTTTCACATGTTTATTCTAAGGTTGGGACCCACATATTTAACGGATAAAGGGTATATTTGGCCTAAAGTATAACAGGAGGGGTATATTTGGCCCAAAAATATAACGAAGGGTATATATAAACTATTTCCTATTGTACAGGGGTATATTTGACCCCGAGCTAGAAATTGTTGAATTTGATAATTTTCATCTATTGCCATTTCTATGGTCGGAGTTGGACCTTCCAACGCATCTTGAATTGGTGCATTAAGATCACGCTCATCCTCAATTATCATGTTATGAATGTTAATTGTAGTTTATATCCAATTATAATTTATAGTAGAATTAACATAAATTTAATTTTAAAAAAAAGTCATATATAGAAAAATTAATTTATAAAAAAGCTAAATTTTATATCTAAAATTAATATTATAAAAATATTACATAAAAATAATTAAATATACAAGAAATTTTCATGAGGACCTATTACTTTCCTAGACTATTTAATACAGTATTTTAAACATATATATTTTCCCACGTGGACATAAAAAATAATGCAAAATTATAAATAGTAATGTATCCACGTGGGCACATATATACCTTTAAAATATTAAATAGTTCAGGGGGTAAAAAATACGGTATTAAATAGTCTAGGGAGGTAATAGGTCCTTATGAAAGTTTAGTATCGCAACAGCAAATCCGACCAAAGTTGGGGTATTTTTCAAACTCTTATCCCTACAATTTATATAATATTTAATTAAAAGTTTGTATAATGAAATAATATTAAAATATTCAAAATGTGAATTGGTGTGATGAATAGTGTTACATCAAATTTGATGTATAATTTGGTGTTGAGTTGGAGATGGTCTAAAGACAAACATGATAGATATATATAATATGAGATAGAAGGCAGCAAGCTAGATAACACACCCAGGCCCCAGCCATTATCTCCAAAAAATTATATGTCTTCTATAATGTTAAAACTCTAACATCAAACTTGCATTGGAACCCTAAATTCTGCCCAAGATTGTGCTTTAAGATAATAGCAATGAATCCAAAGTTTGTTTTGTTTGTTAGCTAGATTCCAACATGTGATTAGAATTACTGCCTTATTTTCAAATTCTTAGGAATCGTCCGGGATAAAATGTAGGATTATTTTAATTTTGTACACCCTCTATTCCTAATTACTTATCCATTTTTTCTTCTTTTAGTTGTCCCTAATTACTTGTCTGTTTTGACAAATCAAGAAATGACACATTTTTTTACCTATTATATCCTCAATTAATTACTTTGAAAAAGATAGAATTTTTTGAAAATCTCAAGTTTTTAATTCATCCACTTCATAATTAATAGAAGTAAAATGGTGAACTCACTATGCCAATAATTGTTTTCTTAATAGGTGTGTCAATTCAAAAGTGAACAAGTAATTAAGGACATATGGAGTATTTGGTTGGACGTATTGGGCAATCATAAAATTATTTATCCCATCATTTATACCTTAGTGATGGGATAAAGTATCCAATATACATGGTGGAATAACTTATTCCATAATAACTTATTCTGAAATTAATTTCGAAATAACTTGTTCCCAACCAGCGATCCCTTAAATTAGTAGTCCCCCTATTGACTTAGGAGTGAGGTGGACATGATATGGTATGGTATAGGATTGAAAAGCTTGGTTCGATAATTTTGATTTACGATTTTTGAAAATTATCATACCAAAATTTTAACATGTAATTAATTAGTTACTAGTTTTATATAATTACATATATGTGAATTTTATATGTAACTATATATTTTGATATTTTTTATAAATGTCAAATATCATAACAAATACTAAACTTTTTAAAAATGCATATCAAATATCATAATATGGAATATTAAAAATGCAGATTTCCCTACCATGCCAACCCCTTCTTCGAAGTCATTTACATATTTTCCCCAAGAAATGAGAGCCCTTTTGGTGATAATATTGGTCCCAAATCAGTTGAAACTTCTACAGTATGATTCAATAGCTTGCAATACCTTCTTAGGCATGATGAAGAGTTTGGACCAATAAGCCTGTGACAAACCAATTGTCAAACACAAACACATAAATTTATCTTTGAGAAAAGGCTCATCTATACTATCCGTTAAAAATTTGGTTCATCTATGTCATTTCCATTTGAGAAAAGGTCTAGCCATGCCATTATTTGTTAACTAAAAATTATTTTTGTTTTGCAAAATCTTTTTTTTATACGTGGTCAATTATGATTCGGTCACTTCATTAATTAAATCATTTTTTAAAAGGGAAAAGGCTCAAATATGTCATTGAACTTTGAGAAATCCGTTAAAAGTTTGGCTCATTTATGCTATTTCAGTTAACAAATAATGACATGGATGAACCAATTTTTTAACAAATGACATAAATGAGTCTTTTGTCAAAGTTTGATGACATATTTGAGCCTTTTCCTTTTCAACAATAGTTTATTGGGTCTGAGTCCTAAATAAAACTCTCCAATATTTTACTTGGCTCAATAATTTTTTTTTTTTTTTTTTTTTTGATAACCGAGAAATCCGTCTGTGACCCGCCCTTAGGACCAATCACAGTCTTCTAAACTCGGTGGATAATATCAACTGAATCAATCTTATTTACCACGTTCATCCCGACTATACTAATCATGTGTGTAAATACTTATATTAGAATAAGCTCTCTACAACACACCTTTTGAGTGTGGCCCTTTCCGAATTTTACGTGAACATGAGATGTTTTGCGCATCAAACTATTCTTTTTATTTTATGATATTTGATCAGAAAGTGGTAAATGTTTTCTTACATCAATGTGTTACAAAGTTTTGAAATGAGTGTCTTGTGCAATATTGTACCATGATGGTGGGACTGACTCCTTACTGATGTGCGATCTTACAAGATAACATTACACTTCTAAAACTACTTTATCTTTGCTTGTGGAGTTGATTTCTCAAATATGGTTATTATCTTCGAAAATTACTTTTTTGTTTGAAAAAAAAAAATACAATCAAGAAGAAAGGTTACTTTCTAAAATAATAAAAAAAGGAATAATTTTCGACTCCCTTTCAAGTTTAGCCTTATAACACTAACTTTCCTTGACGCTTCCTTCTCTTATTTTCACATTTATGTAACCAAACTTCCTTTGTTAGAATAAAAGTTTTCCTTTATTCAACTTTGGTCAACAAATGTTTGTTGAGAAATGAATGGATATAATAATATGGAATGTTTGTTGAGAAATGAATGGATATAATAATAACATGGATAGACTAACATTTAAAGAATTTTCATAAATTTAAAAGTTTACCTATTGTCCATACTTGGCAGTGGTTTTATATCCTTGAAATCTTGCCAGCAGCAACATATTCCCATTCCTGCCTACATCAGTCCAAGAGGACATATTTATTTTCACAGAACAAATACAAAACATGCAGCACCATAAAAGATTCCCTGCTTTACATTCAACAAAGACCAAACAGAAAACATTGCCTGTTTGACCATGGATAATTTTCACTTTTTTCCAGAATTGTATTCCAGGGAATTATGTTTGGACATAGAATTTCCGGAATTTAAAAAACCCCCAAATATCCGTTTTCACATTCTCAGCTCAAGTACAACAAATTCAAGTACAAAAAAACAAGAAAACAATGTAGAAATCATAAAAACTAAACAGTGCAAAGCTTACAAGAAAGGAACAGGCCTAAAGAGAAGTGAGACAAACAAATTGAAACAGATTCAAATTTCACATGTTTTATGTCCAAATACCCACTAAAAATTGTAGAGAGAATAATGAGAAACATTTTAATAGTTGGGGAAAAAGGGAAAACTGAAGAGACAAATAGCAAGTAGGAAACAACTCTATATGCAGAGCCCTTATGCATGAGAATTATAATCAATAACATACTATGTATAGAAAAAGATAATAGAACTGGCTGTAAGAAAAACAGATGTTTCTTTCTGTGGGAACATTTTTATATGATATGCATGGTTCTGCACTATAAAATAGAACTAGTAAATGTACATAACATAAGACCAAGTGTAGCTCAAATCCCACAACAGAGTAGCCACACATAACATCATTTGGTGGTGATTTTGCAGACAAAATCTGCAGGATGATAATATTACATGTTTAATTAATAGATTAAGAAATCTGTGAAATTGTGAAATTTCATTTTCCGGATTATTTAGCCAAAAGAAAGTGTTAAGAAATCTGCCGTATGGAAGAGGATTCTGAATTGACTGAATATACAAAGAACCATTGATAATTGGCAGGTGGAGACACAGTAGATAAACTCTTGGGCGAAAAAGAAGTCTGGTAGAGGTGCTGTAATAAGCTGCTTATTTGCAATGTAAGTTGCCATTATCTAGAGGGAACGCAATCAGATTAGATCCCAGACTGGTAGATTCATAGAAGACAGAGTATGCGAGGAGTTTGCCATCCACATACATAGCAGAGGGTACCAACATTAAAAATTGGCAAGCTACCATGGACACTCTCATCTCCTTCCTCTGATGGCATAGCTGCATTTAAAGTTTGGACTTAAGAAAGGATTTTGACAGGAATATAGTTGAACGGAGCTGTAGTGAGAATCACTAGTAGTACTAGGTGATGAGAGTGAATTGTAGTAAGATATCAATATTAGCCTGAAACATCTACCAACCCTTAATCAAATTCAATTCAAATATTACAAGGCCAAAAAATTTCCACCCTAAAAATCTACCTTATGCCAGTACCATTTTCAGTCTCGAGAAGTCAGAATCAGGCACTGAAACCAAGTGAAAAGAAAACCTGCTGGTCAGTCATTTTGATAAGATGTATCTTTGATTTTCTTTATGACCGTGACTCTCCACCCTAAATCAAATCCATTTTTCTTGGACTCTCCAAAATGCCAATGGGTGCGTGTCCTCCAAAGGTACTGCATTTTCAGAGGATTTGATACAGATGCAGCAACATTTTTGGACAGTCCAAGCAAAATAGGTTTAAATACAAACTATAATCTTTTCCGAAGTTCCATCCCAGTTTCACAGCATCATAGCTTGTCTAGTCAGTGAACTCTATGACCAATTAGAGTATAAAAAATGTCTATACGTCCTGGCAAATGACCTAAGCTCAACAGATATGTGTAACAGTAAGGCATCAAATCACAGAAGGCATCAGTAAAATCTTGGAGGGTGTTATGAGCAACCGTTTCTAGATATATAAAAGTGTTCACAAGAAACCAAAGATCACATCTTTATAATTTTGCCTCGCAGTCTATCAAATATATGCAACAGTGTGGCATTAAATCACAGAAGTTTTCAGTAAAATCTTGGAGGGTGGGCATTGATAATTAAATGAGGAAGAGTTATCTTACATGCTTCTTCATGTCAAATCACCAAATATGATTTTTCCCTGTTCATTTCATAAAAGAAAGACTTGGAACGTGTTACGGTAAAAGAGTTTCCATATATATAAAACTGATCACAAAAATCAAAGACAAAGCCTTTAACATTTTGCCACTTAATCCATCAAATATATGTAACAAGGCATCAGTAAATCGCAGAAAGCATCAGTAACAGCTTGGAGGTTAGAAAGATTATCTTACATGCTTTTTCGTCTAATAAAATCAATAAATCAACAAACATGATCCTCCCCTGTTCATTTCATACAACCATGATTGACCAGGAGTTGAAAATATAATTACTTTACAAAATCTTATGATTAAAGATCCCAACTATAACTAGAACTTGAATCATATAAAAAGGATAATTCATTATTGGCATCACAATACACAAATCTCACTTCCAGCATTCACTACTCAACTAATGAAAACCTCCTATGTCCCGTGAACTACTCCCTCCACTCACTTCTACTTATAAATGTTTTGCTTCAGAAGAGTCACTTTTACTAATTTTCAGAGCTATATCGAATTAGATTAATTCAATATTCTAAGTTCTAAATTCCAAAGTTTGACAACTATACTAAAAATACTATAAATTGCAATACTTTTTCATAACATTCATCAAAAAATATTAGTCAAAATCCCCGTAATTTAACTCTCGAAAAGTAAACAAGTAACTATATTCATGTATGTGTGTGAGTCTATATAAAAACAAGATCTAGCAATTGAATCACATGCTCACCAATCTACAAAGTCAGATCCAGGCAAATCCAATCTGAAATACAAATTACAAAACTCATCCACATATATACACAAACATAATTAATAATCCGAATCAAATCGAACAAATTAAACCTGAGGCGAAGCAAATCGCCAATAATAGATCGATCTAAACCGAATCTGAATTGCTGAAATCAATCCGAAAACATTAATTCACAGCTGTCTCCAATTCAGTTGATGCAAGGCAGGACCCAAATTTCGCCGCTAATCAACATATATTCGTCGTTGACAACTTAGTAGAATTAACACCGCCGTCGTCCGTCATTTATTTCCGGCGCCGGCGAATGAGGTCCCGACCTGCACCAAGCGAATAAGAGGCGGCCGCAAAAAAGTTAACTGAGCAAAGGGCAGAGTTATGGCTAAAGGAAGAAAAGATCTTATTTATAGATAAAACCAACGAATTAAATGAAGACACGTGGAGGGAAGATAGATTTTTTTGGCAAAAATTGGAAAAAAACGAGAGGGAGAAAAAGGGTTTTAAATTATGACATACTATCTCCCGTCCACTTTTAATTATTATGACTTCTATTTTTAAAGTCAAAACAATAAATATTTTGACTAAGATTTTATAATGTACTTTTTTATTATATTGATATGAAAAAATTTACAATTTATAATATTTTTCATATAGTTTTTGAATCCCTAAATTGTTTGTTTAAAATATCAAATTAATGAAATCTAATTTCACTTAGAAAATTAGTTAAATTGACTTTCGAAAAGTACAACATGACAATTAAATTAGATTAATTTAATTTGACTAATTTTCAAAGTTAAATCAAATTACATTAATTCGATATTTCAAACAAAAAAATTAGATATTTAAAAACTATACGAAAAATACTATAAATTGCAATTTTTTGCATATCAATATGATGAAAAAATGGATCATAAAATGTTAGTTAAAATTCTTATAATTTGACTCTAAAAAAATGAAAACAATTAAAAATGGACGAAGTAAGTATATTTTCAATAAACGTGTCAAGTGTATATATGATTAGTAAAAGTAAACGAATAAAGTAGGGAACTCAATTCCCACTATTAACAGATGCTTGAGCCATATCAAAGGAAGAGTTGTTAATATTCATGTCTATCAAAAAAAGTTTCTCTATAATATTTTTCAATTAAAAGGTGAAAGAAGAGATATTTTTTAATCAAAAACAAAAATGAAAGATATTTTTAAATCAAAAAATAAAAAGACAGATATTTTTGAGTCATTTCATCTCCTTCAAGTTATATTCTCTCTCCCAATTGGGAAAGTAAAACAAAGAAAAAGAAAAACAATTGATTGTGACCTCACTGGTTTATTAGTCAAATCAATGAATATTCATGTATATCTAATTTTAGTAATTCCTTCCTAAAATGAAAGGTTGTTACTTTAAGAAATTGCAATTACTCAAATTCATTAATAAAAGGAAAGTCCGATACACAAAGCATTCATACATTTATGTAGAGATCAAGGAAAGCATGGACTTTAAAGGGTATAATGGTATATTATGTTTCTGGAGTGTATCATAATGTATAGACAATGTATAATTTCTATGACTTTTGACTCTTTTTTTTATGTAAATAAAAACATGAATATATATGTGGTAGCTAATTACTTTATTAGTATATATTTAAAACTAGCTAATATATACTGTATAATTTTTACATCCTAAACAGGATATGTTCATTGCCGGAAGTGACTCAAACTTCATCTATAATTGAATGGGCCTTGATGAAAAAAGCCCAAATAGACTTTGACAGGTGGAAAAAACAATAATTGATCATATTGTTATTAAGAATAATTTGAAGTATTTGAAATTGGTTGTTAAAGAAACTCTAAACCTTCCGTTCTTATTAGGATCGAAATAATCAAGTGTCCTGCGTCCTATTGGTCCATTGTCCTTACCAAGAGAATCAACAATAATGAATACGCATGCACACAATGGGAAGGGACCCCGAATATTGGGGGGATTCGGAGAAATTTTACCAAATCGATTCAACAATTATGTCGATAATGATGATGATGTGAAAATCAAAGGATCATAAAATCTTCCTATGGTGTTTTTGGCATTTGGATTTGGAAAAAGAATTTGTCTAGGGATGTTATTTGGTGTAGCAAGCATTGAGCTTACACTGGCTAGATTACTCTACCATTTTGTACTTGATTGCTTCACCATATGACTAACAAGGATTGGTCTTCTTAGAATTACTTCCTCTGTTCCAATTTATGCTGCATGCGTCTTTCGGATTTAGGATCGTCAAACTAGTTTTTTAAAAGTCGTGCCTTGTAAATATCTTAATTATCAATTATTATTTATTTTGAGTGTATGGACTAATTTTTGGTGTGAGGACACTTGTTTCCTGATGATAGATAGGTGAGATGATTAGCTTTCTCTGACAGAATATGTGAGTGAATTTAAATTTAATGAGTTAGAATCTGTCTATAAGGTTAGAAGGTTAAAATTTTATTGTTTGATTGAGTTAACATCTTGCATAATGATCAATAAATGTACTTGACATTGTGAATTGCTACCGGGCCTAACTTTTATTGGTATCAACTAAAGTAGAAATGTTTCCTATATTTGATTTATTGAGATTGGTTAATGCTTTATCTCGAGGACGAATAAGAGTCTATAAGTGTGGGATTGTAATGTGGTGTCAAACATATGCAATTAGGGTTGTTTGTTAGGTAAAGCTAGTAAATTTGATAAAAGCTTTGTCTGATCTAGGAGCGAGTTTAAACTTGATGTCCCTAGTAATCAACTTCTTGAGAATCCTAAATCTACTCCAATAAGGTTATTGATGGCAGATTGATCCCGATGAGAATATTATTTGACGTCTTAGTCAAAGTAGATAAGTTTATTCTTCCAGCTAACAAATCGATATTTTTGAGTACATACATAATAGATTCAACATATCGACATATATTATTTTAGAAAAAACACATAAAACAAGAGATGCTAGAAACCTTTTTTCCTTCCTCAATATGTGTGTCCCCCAAAACGTCTATGCCTTTGTTGAAAGTTAAGTATTGCCTCCTTAAGATCTTTCTCTTCAAAATCAGGAAACAATGTGTTGGTGAAGTAGAATTCAGTATAAGCCAATTGCCACAACAAGAAGTTGCTAACTCTTTGTTCACCTCCTGTCCTTATAAGTAAATCAGGATTTGGACACTTGCTTTCAAGTTCTTGCTCAAATAAATTCTTGTTGATATCTTCTACATGTACTAAACCATTCATTACTTTATTGGCAATGCTTTTTGTTGCTTGCAATATGTCATAATATCCACCATAGTTTAGTGCAATCACAAGGTGAAGTCCTTTGTTACCTTTTGTAGTCTCTTCTGTTAATGCTATGCATTTTTGTAATGTGAGTTGAAGGTTGGATTTACAACCAATAACAGACACTCGTACTCCAGACCTATTCATAAAAGGCAATGGAGAAAATTAAAACAATGTTATATATTTATATTGAGAAGTAATTTAATTTTTAAAATTTGACCTGCTGCAAAAGTGAATCATTTCAAGTCAATACATCAAAAGACTCAAAATATCAAGAGGAGCAAATATCTAGAATTTAAAACTATCTAGAGGAGATTTGAGTATCACGATTGAAAAAAATCAGCTTATTTTGAAAAATAAATTGTTGCAATGTATAAACAATATATATATATATATATAAATAGCTATGTTTGTAGAATTTTTTTTCGTCACTTGTTACGTAAGAAGCCGATAAAATGCACCATTTGGGTTGAATTCCTATCTTTACTATGATATGAACATTTCTACCACTAGACCATTGATGCTTAGTTGTGTTTTTAATTATGGAAAAGAGTTTAAAATGCTTTTGAACTATGTAAAATTGAAGAAAAATTATCCAAGTTAATAGTTTGGATTTAAATTGTCTTTGTCATTAATAATATGGTCTAAAAATGCCTCTATTATTCCTTAATGGTCGAAAATATCTTTTTCCTAATAAATATATTATTTTATTTCTTTTTAAACACATTTTATTTCTAATAAAAAATTTACTTTTTAAGAACTTTATTCTTGTTTTTTCTTTTAGATTACTTCAACTAAGGAATAAGTAGGCATTTTTCTTCTTAATCTCATTTTATCAATCAAAATAGAAAGTATTTTTATTTTTTAACTTTTTCGAATTGAAGAAGGATAAGTATTTGCTAATAAAAAAATTATTATTACAAAAAGATTGTGTTTAAATTAATCTTTTTCGAATTGAAGAAGGATACGTATTTGCTAATAAAAAAATTATTATTACAAAAAGATTGTGTTTAAAAATAAATAAAAAATATATATTTATTTGAGAAAATGACATTTTTGACTCATTAAGCAATAATAGGAGTGTTTAGATCAAACTATTGACGAAGATATTTTTAGACCAAACTATTAACTAAAAACATTTTTATTTACATTATTCAAGGGAATTTTTTACCCTTTTCTTTATCCTTTGGTGACATTAAAAAAATTCTTCGAACAGTTGCATCAAGAAATCAACTTCCTCCTGCACCAAAACAAATGGTTATATATGCTTGAACAAAAGAAACACAAATAGAAATTCAATAAATTATATTCATTTGTCTCAACTTATTTGTTCTACTTTCTGTTTTAGTTCATTTCAAAATGAATGTCTTTTTTCCTCTTTTAGCGAATCGTTAATTCAAACTTTCCACCTTACATTCTTAAGATCATAAGATTAAAAGATAATATATTTGACATATCTTTAATTTAAGATTTTATAAAATTAAAAGTCTTCATTACTTGTTAAACTTCGTATCAAATTAAAATAAAACAAACAAATTACATTTCTCTCGAAGCTAAAAAGATTTACATTTTTCACCTCATGCGTCAAAATACTTGAGCAACGTTTAGTATAAAAATCTGAATCTCTCTCTATATATAAAAATAATTTTACTCATAGAAATAATGATACTCCCTCCATCTCATTTTTTGTGGTATCATTCAAATTTTAAGAGTTGTGTAATTAGGATTTTAGGAGGTCAAAAATATTTATTTAAAAATAAAAAATGTTTGAACAAATTTTTAGAAAAAAATAACTTTTTAGCTAAAGGATCCAGTTTCATAAACTATTGAGTAGCTAAACAAAGTAGTTTTTCTCCAAAAATATTTTTGAGAAGATACACTTAGAAGCATTTTTTATAAGTTTAGTGAAACAAAGTGGAAGTTCAGGCAATCAATACTATGATCATATTTTCCAAAAAATTTAATGATTTTAGTAGCCAGGTAAAAGGGAATTTGTCGAAACTACTAAGGAAAAACAAGATTTACCGATAAATAAATTATGTAGCTAAGTAATGAAATTTATCGCTAATCCTATTTTACGATGAATTAACTATGAATTTCTGTTAGATACGAATAAGTTATTGATAAAGTTCCACCTTTGTTTTATACATATATATTTCAACTATACATTATCTTTTTGTACATTGGCTCTTGTCTTTTACGTACATTGATGTAGGTATTGGAAAGAACAAAAGGTTCTAAACGTGCACCAATGTAACTATTTAAAATAAAAATATTTACATAAATGAAAACGACATAAAAGTACAAGTCATAATATTAACAATTTCAAAATATTTTAAAAAAACATGAAGAAAATGCAGGAAAAGAATAACTTATCTAACTCTCTAAATCAAAGTACGAATACCACATAAATTAGGACAGAGAGAGTAAAATATACGAAAGCAAATGCATTCATCCATACCTTGGATCGTTTCCAATTTTCAGTAGAGAATGCAAAAGCAGTGATAACTTGTATTCCCAATTTAGAAGAAATGTGACAAATCTCTTTTAATTTTGGAATAATAAGTTTGTGACCTTCATATACTTCTAAACCCTTATCCTTTGCCCATCTCCTATTACCATCCATTATCAAAGCAATGTGTTTAGGCATAAGCTCTTCATCAAGATAGATATCATCATTATCATTATCGTCATCACAAAGCTTTTCAGTTTGTAAGTTGAGTGAGCATGAAATCTTGTTGAGTCCACGAGCAAACACTATCAGAGGTGAATTTAGGATTTAAAGTTTATGCATACCTGTTTTATTTAAAATATATAATTAGACTGATTTTAAGAGTCGCCACTTAATTTTTAAGGTGAAAATTAAGAAAATTATTTTTTCAAACATTAAAACAGAAATCTAATGAAAATACTAAAGGGGGTTCGGGGTTCATATTAACATTTTGAGAAGGGTTTGAAAGCACCCGAAATGCCAACACGCGATTATCCGACAATTAACTATTTGGCTAAATTTATTTGACTTAACTTGAATTGAGCAATTTTATAGTTAGTGTTTTATAAAGAAAATAGAATTTGAGACTGAATGTTTAAGAGTCGCCACTTAATTTTTTAAGAAAAAATCAAGAAAACTACTTTTTCAAAAGATTAAAACAGAAATCTAATGAAAATATTTAAAAGGGTTTGGGGTTCACATTAGCATTTCGGGAAGGGTTTGAAAGCACCCAAAATGTCCGCTAACACGCGGTTATCCGACAATTAAAATATTTGGCTAACAATAGGCATGCTTGAATAGTTACCGAATGAACGAACTTTATAACTTAGAATCATTTAAAGAGGAAAAGGGAATATATTATCTAAAATGTCCAAGTAGAGAAAAACTTCTAATTTTTTTTTTCTTTTTAGAAATTAATTATGAAAGACAAGTATACTTAGTTATTTTAATATGAAGTACTATAAGTTAACTAACTCAAAATGGGTGTCCTTTGGGGAATTATGAGTTAAGAACCTTAAAATTAATTAGCAAATAAGCATGTACTAACAATAAGATTAACACGAAATATATAACAAGGAGAGAGGGAGATTTGGGCCCAAGCCTGATTTTCTGTCCGCCTGGGACAGTACTTGGGTCTCATTTCAGTTTTGGGTCCAAAAGCCCAATACTTAGTACCTGTCCTAGACTAATCTTGAAATTGATTTATTTGGGCCTTGGGTCTATCTTCCACCTGTCCTAAACTAACAAAATACAAATCAAAGAAAGGGATGGACTTTTGGGCCCGATTATGCCAAATATACAGCATATACACTTGGTGTATATTGTTGTATATCCTAGTATTTCAACTCCAATTTCTTGTATTTTGTTTTTGATACATGTACGCCGAATTCATGGACTTATTCTTCGGTTCCCCTTGACCTAGTTGACTTAACAGAAGGAAAATTGGGCCTTTGGCCCAGTTTGGAGATGCAAGGAGGAAAGAGTCCATTATGGACTCACACATGCGAAGAAAGTAAAAGAAAAGATTAGAAGGCAATTAATTATCATTCACTTTACCCGAAAACACATAATAGGTGATTAATGAAACTCTAAACGTGTAACAAACTAATAAAAATAAAGACAACAGTAATAAATTTATAAGCTGCCAATAGGTGACAAAACAACTAAAAATAATACTAACCAAACTTAAGACCCCAAAAATAATAATAATAACACTAGTAATAATAATAATAATTTAGCATACTAGCTAGTCACTATCTAATCTTATACAAATGGCATCAAACAAGATGAGCTCACACACATGCTAATGAAGGGATTAAAATTATTCAAGTTGATCTTTCTTAAAGCATGGAGCAATAACTACTCGAAAGAAAAAAGCTAAAGTGCATCTCATTTGGATTTAACTAAGTGCAAACCCCTCCTTTATTTCAAATAAACAAACTGAAAGACTAAATAAGGTGTAATCGAATTACTAGCAGCTTATGTTATATTTAAAGAGATCGGCATACTATACACATGAAAGACTAACAACAATAAATTCATGCTTCAAGTAATCATAAGAAAATAAAATAAAATTCAGACTTTAGCGAACTAAAATATTAAGCAGAAAAATAGTTCGGACTGTCAAAACTGGTAACTCTAGGCAGCGAGATAATCACCCTAAGCAACATGAAGAATGGAAGAAAGGGATAGCCAAATATCAATTGAGTTGAAGCTAACTTAGATACATACATTAAAATCTCATTTTTTAACATGTTTTAAGCGTGAAAATGATGAGGATATATAAGTAAGAAAAAAATCAGCATAACAGAATACTTTGACAGTGAGAATTTAACACAAGAAAAATGTTCCAACAACTTGAAATAAATAGCTTTCCAACTCACCTTAAACTCAACTTTAACCCAATCAAACTCATCATAAGCTAACTAGGCAGGAAAGATAACAAGGAATATACTACCAATATTATTAGAATTTAAAAGATGCAAAATACTGACAGATAGACTAAGATACTTAGTTTTGTACATGAAAGCGCAGACATCACGAAAAGGAAAATAAAGTAGTAAACAACTCGACTCATACGACTTCTACTAGCTGAGATAAACAGATAATGAGAGCAACCTTCATATATATATATATATATATAAACAACCCACAGCCAACAAGACGAAATTAATAGCGAGATAAGAGACCTTAAATGGGAGAAATTAACTCGATATACGATGGAATCATCAAGACTTCAAACAAACGAAACTAAACAACAACATTTGACTCGTGGATGAGCTACACCGCGGATTTACAGTTGATGACCAGTCAAGAATCCCGAGATTCTAACACTCAAATTTTCTATACAACCCAGAATCATACAGTCATTTCATCGATTGAGTGGAAAGATCACCACATCAAACCAGAAAACCAAGCAATTCTTAACTCACGACAATGAAAACAAAAATCAGAAAAAGGAATGTTACCTTTCCGGGGGCAGCGAACTGGAACCGACGAGCTTGAGAGCGATTCCACCACCCCAAGGAGAGATTCCGACAGAAAAATCAATATCCAAACTAGCAGATCCAAAAACCTTAGCTATAGGGATATTATCTTCCTAACTTTTTCTTTTTTTTGTCTACCTATATTCTAACTTTTGTTTTGTTTTTACTTTCTCACTGTTTCTTTTATGTATCACTTCTTTTGGAAACCAAAGCTAAAAAATCACCCCCCTTAACAGTGAATATTAAGCAACATATATAGAAGGAAAATTAGGGTTCTCCAAAATGGGGGGAAACGGATGAAAACTTTGGACTCAATTTGAATTTCGAATCCTTTCACCATTTCGGAGAGACACCCTTTTTCTGAAGATTTCACCCCATTCCGAAAGAGGAATGGGGGCAGACGCGTGCTTGCTTCTTGCTGTTGCGACATTAATGGGGATAAGGACAGGAGGAAGACGACACAACAGTTGAATTGGAATCGCTGGTACGCGCGATTGGACTGGAATCGCCGGAACTGACGCCGTGAAGAGACGTTGTATTGTTGCTGTTTTGAGCTGCTGTTGAAGACGTTTCTGGGTCTTCTTTTGCTAATTATAAAGGATTTGGGCCGGGTCAGGGATTGGGCCTGATTTGGGTTTGATATTTGTGTTGTTACATTGTTTGGATATATGGTTGGTAGGGATTAGTATTGTGGGTGGGCTGCTGCTGATTGTAAAAAAAAAATAGGGGTGGGGTTGGTTAAAAAGGGATTAAAAACTTAGCCAAATTAAGTTAGTTAAGATAGATTCGGCTAGTAATTAAATAGGATGAATTGATATTAATTAATCAACGAGCTTTTTAATCTTAACGAAATAAAATAATTAACTTAATTATAATCTAATTAATTTACAATACAAACGACTAAATAACCAAATATTTAAATAAAGCTAAAATCTTCTTGAGACAATTTTCGAACATTCGTAAAATATACTAATTAGGCACATAATTATACAATAGTTAACTTAATTATAAATCAATTAAATCAAAATATAAGCTATTAATTAATTTAAACTAAATAACCAAATAATTAATAAAAAAAATTTGAGATAGTTTTTGAATAATCATAAAATATACTAATTATATACATAATTATGTAAAACATATATATTATCTAAAAATTATAAAAAGTGACAAAGCTATTTAAGAATAGCTAAAAATGTATATATATATATTTTATTTTATTTTAAAGTCAATTATCGTTTGGAATTTAAGAAGCTCAATGATTAATATATATTGTGGAGGTCCAAAATTGGGTGTCAACAACTGTCCCTCATTTTACTTGGATTGATGCAAGAAATTCGAGGAAAATGAAATTGACCAATCCAATGTTGACCGACCACATCTTCATCTTTAAGAAAAGTGTTTTGGTACGGACTTTAGGAATTATGGCCGAACCCCAAAATTGGGTTTCCTACATATCTCAGGCTATATGAGAATTCAGGCCACTTGTAGTTCGATACGCTTGATTTGACGCACGATTTGAAAGAATTCAAAAGTCATCCCGATATCGGATTATGAAGAGACCGGAATGCTTGAGAATAAGATTTAAGAGCGAATGCTGGAACACAGCCGAGTTTTCAACACTGATCCCGCCTACATATCCCTCAACCTAGGGGATCAGGCTGCTTGTAGTTCGACTCAACGGTTGAAAAAGAAATTTATTATGCAAGACAACCTTTGGTTCTGGAAAAGCGACAAAGTCAGTCGAGTATGAAAAAGAGGCTTGCAACCTCTTAGTCATGAATGTGGAGCTCTTCACATCCATAAGTAAGAACTTACACAGACATAATTTCCAAAACTCTTGGTGTATTGTCACTTGGATTGAAAAGTTGCCTTCGGTGGAAACTAAAAATTTTCGGAGGCAAAACTGAAATCGATAAACCTAAAGAAAGACCCACATGCCTTATGATAGGGGTGTGGTTTGATTGTGGTGGAAGTCGCTCCTCAACTCGCGTCCTAAGAGTGTGACACTCCTCTTTGGACTATGTCCCAGTTCGCTGCTAAGAAAAAGTTCCACGTTGTGCTGCATCCTTTTTTATGTCGTCCGCACCTGTGGTTTGTTTTGAGAATTCATCCTCTCGGATGCTCTCGACAAAGACTGAGATAGAACTCATTAGCATAAATGCAATTCAAATGGGAGACTGTCTTTTACCGTGTTGACACTTAATTATTCTCCTTGATCATTTGACGTCAGTTCTACCGGGTTTGACGTGAAGCAAATAAAGCTTGTATTTCATATTTGTAATATAATATTCCATGTACTCTTCTTTTGGTGTCGAAGTAATAAAATAGGTTGTGTACTATGTTGATAGTTATCTTGATATCGTTGTTGATGATTCTCTTGATGTTGTTCTTGCAATGAAAATGATGCAATCGACATTGATTTTCTTGTGATATATGAAGATAATTCTCCCTTGAAAAATACAGATGATGTTTTCTTAAAAGACGTATGCTCATTACAATTCATGATTTGTTAAGAATTTGGAGATGTTATTGTTTGCTTTGTGCATGACAAACTCCGATGATCTTTGCAACGAGCCATATGTCTTGATAATGTTCCAACTGTAACGAGGTGGATGCTCGATAATATTCCAACTGTAACGAGGTGGATGGCTCGATAATATTCCAACTGTAACGAGGTGGATG
>JAJOOO010003354.1:0-52256 GCA_029582685.1 Solanum piurae
TAAACAAGTTTCCGGTAACTTCCGAAGCACATTTTTAAGAACCATTTTGGGTCAAATTCAAATAATATCATTTCATTAAGTTCTCGACTCCAACTCACATATGAGGCTCTAGTTTCACTCTATCATTTTCCGAGTCGTTACACTCAGTCGTAAATGAGTTTCTAGAATTATTTCCAGAAGATCATCCTAGAGTTCTTCCCGAAAGGGAAATTAACTTCAGAATAGATATCCTTCGAGATACCCAATCTCTTTCTATTCCTCATTATAGAATGGCTCCGGGTAAGCTGCAGGAATTGAAAGAACTTCTAGATAAGGGATTCATCAAACCCAATACCTCTCCATGGAGTGCTTCAGTGTTGTTCGTGAAAAAGAAAGATGGCTCTCTCAGAATGTGCATTTACTACCGTCAGTTGAACAAAGTCACAATCAAAAATAAATATCCCATCCCCATTATTGATGACTTGTTTGAGCAACTTCAGGGTGCTAGTTGCTTTTCTAAGATAGACATCAGATTTTGCTATCATCAGCTCAGAGTCAGGGATAGTGACATCCCGAAGATGACCTTCAGGACTCGGTATGGTCACTATGAATTTGTAGTTATGTCTTTTGGACTAACGAATGCACCTGCAGCTTTCATGGACTTAATGAATAGGGTGTTCAAATAGTATTTGGAGTTGTTCTTCATCATCTTTATTGATGATATCCTCATTTATTTTAGGAGTGAGAAAGAGCATGTGACTCATTTGAGAGTTGTTCTACAAACCCTCAAAGATCGCGAACTATTCGTTAAGTTCAGCAAATGTGAATTCTAGTATAGTCCGTCGCTTTCCTTGGTCATGTGGTATCTAGAGAAGGGATCCAAGTGGATTCTCTAAAAATTGAGGCAGTACAACACTGGCCCAGACCCACCTCTCCGACTAATATCAGAAGTTTCTTGGGTTTGGACAGTTATTACAAGAGGTTTGTTGAAATATTTTCATCCATAGCTTCCCCATTCACAAAGTTTACTAAGAAGAAAGGCAAGTTTTAGTAGTCAAATGACTGTGAGAAAAGCTTCTCAGAACTGAAGACTAGGTTGACTATAGCTCCTATCTTGACTCTACCAGATGGGTTTGACGGCTATGTGGTTTATTGTGATGCATCCAGGGTCAGCCTATGTTGTGTGTTGATGCATCAAGGTAAAGTCATAGCTTATGCTTCTAGGCATCTTAAGGTCCACGAGAAGAACTACCCGACTCATGACCTCGAGCTTGAAGTTTTAGTATTTTCCCTAAAGATTTGGAGACACTACTTGTATGGTGTTCATGTTGAAGTGTTCAGAGATCATAAGAGCCTCCGGTATGTGTTCACCAGAAAGAGTTGAATCTTCGTCAGAGAAAATGGCTTGAATTCCTCAAAGAATATAACATGAATGTGCTCAATCACCTGGGTAAGGACAATGTAGTGGCCGATGCCCTCAACAGACTATCCATGGTAGTGTAGCATATGTTGAGGAATAGAAGAAATAATTAGCCAAAGATGTTCACCATCTTGCTCGCTTAGGAGTTTCCCTTATGGACACGTCAGATGGTAGTGTGATAGTTCAGAATGGGTCAGAATGTTCATTGGTAGCGGAGGTTAAGGAAAAAAACTATAGCGATCCTATATTACTTCAGTTGAAAGGTGTAGTTCATTAGAAAAGAGTTGAGGTTTTCTTCCAAGTGGGAAATGGTGTGCTTCGTTACTGGGGTCGCTTATGTGTTCCTAATGTGGGTGAGTTGAGGAAGAAAATCCTAACAAAAGTCCATAATTCCAGGTCTTCTATTCATCTGGGTGCCACTAAGATGTACCGTAATCCACGAGAAGTCTTTTGGTGGAACGACATGAAGAGAGACATCACAAATTTTGTGGCTAAGTGTCCTAGCTGTCAATTGATTAAAGTAGAACATCGAAAACCACGAGATGTGACTCAAGAGATTAACATTCCTACATGGAAGCGGGGAGTGATAAACATGGACTTTATTATGGGTTTACCTTGTACTCACAGACAACACGATCCATTTGGGTGAGAGAGTCACTAAGTCAACTCAGTTCTTAGCTATCAAGACTACAGATTCAGTGGAGGATTACGCAAGACTTTACATCAGTGAGATAGTTAGGTTGCATGGGGTTCCCTTGTCTATTATCTCAGATAGAGGTCCTCAATTTACCTCTCATTTCTTGAAATCATTTCAGAAAGGTCTTGATACTCAAGTAAATCCCTGTACAACATTTCATCCACAGAGGGATAGTCAGGTACAACATACCATTTCGACCTTAAAGGACATGTTGAGAGCTTGTGTGATCGATTCAAGGGTAGTATGGATGATCACCTACCTCTCATAGAGTTCACCTATAATAAAATCTTCCATTACAGTATTTAGATGACCCCTTATGAGGCACTATATGGGCGTAGATGCAGGTCTCCAGTTGGTTGGTTCGTAGTAGGTGAAATAGCCTTGATTGGGCCATATTCGGTTCATGAGGCTATGGAAAAAGTTTAGCTCATCAGAGATAGACTATAGATAGTTCAAAGTCGTTAGAAGTCCTATGCAGATGTAAGGAGAAGGGACTTAGAGTTTGAAATCGATGATTGGATTTTCCTAAAAGTGTCACCCATGAAAGGGTGATGAGATTTGGAAAGAAAGGGAAGCTCAGTCCCAGGTATGTAGGTCCTTATCGAATTTTGAAAAAGATTGGTAATGTGGCTTATGAGTTAGAGCTGCAAACAGAACTAGCAGTGATTCATCCGGTTTTTCACATTTCCTTGTTGAAGAAGTGTGTGGGTGATCCGAAATTGATAGTACCTTGAGAGAGTGTGGTTGTGAAGAATAGCCTCACCTAAGAGGAGATTGCATTTGAGATTCTTGACCCTCAAGTTTGTAGGTTGAGAAATAAGGAAGTCAATTCAGTAAAGGTTTTGTGGAGGAGTTAGTCGGTAGACGGAGCTACTTGGGAAGCAGAAGCAACCATTATGGCCAGGTGTCCTCACCTCTTTCCTTGCGATTTTTTGTTAATCTTGAGGTAATAGTTCCTCTCAAGTCTCTCAATTTACTCTTGTGTAATTCATTATCAGTATCTTGTTCCCTCAGTTATCCTTGAATTTCATCATATTTGTATGTTCATGAAACTTAGTTAAGTTAGATATCAGTTTCTAGTACTCAGTGGTAGGGATTGCAACTCCTTCCCTCCATACTCAGTTTGTTTTGTCTTGATTCAAGGATGAATGATCCGCGGGGGAGATGTTGTAACACCTCAGACTTCAAGAAAGGGCTAAAAGGGGAATATTTGTCAAGTCCACGAATCCAAAATGGACCATGGACCCTTCA
Organism: Solanum piurae; assembly: GCA_029582685.1. NCBI lineage: Eukaryota > Viridiplantae > Streptophyta > Magnoliopsida > Solanales > Solanaceae > Solanum > Solanum piurae. The sequence goes on from JAJOOO010003354.1 coordinate 3,348, forward strand.
CGGCATCCTAGACAGTCAGTGTAGGGATCCATGGTCTGTTAAAGTTGTCGTGAGTGACCATCCAGGACTTCCCTGGAAGGGGTCACCTAGATGGCTCCCTAGACGGCCCCTGGTGACTTAGACGACCTGTCTAGGGGTCCGTACAAGTCACCCAGTCAAGGAGGTTTCACCTAAATAAGATCTTGTGTGTTGGAGAAACTTCAAATGATCACATCTTTTAGCACAAAATAAATTTGGTGTCCCAAGACCTATCAAATTAAAGATCTCTGAATCTTCTTTCCAACACTACCCAGTTTGCCTAATTCCAAGCTCGGAGTAAAATTTATGCCTAAAATAGTGAAGCCTTATTGGGCATAGCATCTTTACGACCCACTTGACGGGCCGTGGTGCTCTAGACAGCCCATGAAGCTTGTCTTGAAGTCACTTCGTCCTCTTTTAAGTCAGGGTCGCATTGGTGTTTTCCCCTATGCGTTTGGTACTTAAACTACGTCGTTCTACTGAATCTAAGCCTAATAATCTAGTTAGAAACTACCCAGAACCCTCATTTTCCTAAAATCATCTAACTTAGAATGAAAAGAAAAGAAAAAAAATGTTACTTTTTCCAAGAACAAGCAGAGGTTTTCTTAAAGTTCAGCCCCAAAATCCGAAGGATATATCCGTAATTTTCATCACGAGGTATGTGGGATTTCACTAGTGGGTTCATTTCACCATTTTGTTCCCTATAATTCAGTTTGTTCTTCAATTTCTCATAAATTGTTCAGACCTAGGGTTTCCAAAATCTTGGAGATTCGTTGTGACTTTAGCTGCTATAGTTCTAGAAAATTTGCATAGTTTCATGTATAGAATTCAGAACCCTAGCTTGTATTAGTTATTAGTACTAATGAATTGTACTTTTTATGTAGATTAGTCAAAAAATCATTCTTTAGAACTCGAATGCCATAGCTTTCAGTATATTTATGTTGCATTTCACATAACACGTCAGTATTTTGAACGACTCAGTATTTTACTTGCATCTATCTATATACATATTCAGTTGGGAGTAGACTTAGCAACAAATTGGACTAGGATTCAACGTACCCTCACAGTCCCAGAATTACATGCCAATGTAGGTACAAAAGTCCCTTCTGTTGGGCATCAGTTTTAGTGATCAGGCCATAGTCATGCCTCTATACACCTTGCAAAGTATATTGGTTCCTCTCAATGGGACGTATATATCGGACTCCACGTTTAGCTCAAGTGGTTCACGTTGATTAATAGTAACTCCCACAGTCATACTCTTATTGCATTGGCCATGTTATCAACATTTACTTCTGTATTCAGTTTAGCATGCTATCTTAATGATTAATACTTGGTCCTTGTATCTAGATTAGTTTTTAGTTATACTTCAGTACAACATATTGCCATGCTCAGTATATATTTTCAGTCTTATATTGTTCTATCTATATCGTTCAACTTAGTATCTATATCATGCATTCTCAGTACACTCAAAGTACTGATGCATACTTTGCTCAGGCGCTCAGCATCCAGATCATGCTTAATTAGTACGATTTCTGGTGCATACTCAACAACTTTAGTGGTGAGTCCTCATAGTTCGAGGGAATTTTTTATGATTGGTTGAGTTAGCTTACTTTTAGTCTTTCAGTACTTTTTGAGTTAGCTGGGGACTTGTCCCAACAGCTCATCATTAGTAGAGGCTTTCAGACATTGAGTTAGTGTTAAGTGTTTTGGGGTTGTTTCCCCTATATATTCAAATATGTTTTCATTTGGAGTCCTTTAGTTTTGAATCGTTTATTAGTTATGCTATTCTTATCTTAGTTATATTTTTAGTATGATTTTGATATGCCAGACTCAGGGTTAGCTTGGGGTCACTTGTGATCCTAGGTCCCGTGTTACGTCTAGGGGGTAGTCTCAGGGATGACAATATATATATATATATATATCGACATTATACCTGATCCATTAAATATATGTATAAGTACGACACTCGATCCAATAAATATATGTACCAGTGTGATATTCTATCCAATAATAGATATATATTTATGTAACACAAACACAACAACAATAAATCACAATCCCCCATGTACATTCATGTAACACATTCATCGCATGTGATTAGTAATATCTTCAATTTCACATTATATCTTTCTAATTTCACCAAACATAAATCATGTATGCATTACTAAAAACGCAAGTAACCAACACATAGAACATATATGAAAAAAATCAGCCATCACCTAGTGAGATAATTCCTTCGCAAATATTTCCTAATCACAATCCAATTGCCCACATTACTATTATGATGTAGATTAAGATATTTTCTCTCTAATTCGTTGAAAGACAAGTTGTAGCCCTTACAGTCCGCAGACTTTATGGAGTAGTTAGTAGTTATGTTTTACTTTAAGATAATTAGTTTCTTTGAGGTAGTAGGGGTCATGTTCCAAAAACTCTATATCTTTTTTATTTCAGTTAGTAGAGCTTTTATTCGGACATAAATTGTTCAGTTGTGCATGAATTTTCAGTATTTTATTCAAATATAAATTAAGTATTTTCTCCGCTTAGTCAAGTTTCAGTTTCCACTTACTTTATAGGAAAGGTTAAAGTTATTCATTAGTAGAATGTACATAATAAGGGTTCGCTTGATATCTCTTATGAGCCTAACTGCTCGTCAAAACTAGGCTATATACTTGGATTGTGACAAATAAATTCATTTACTGTTAGAGTGGTAAACGTCTCACATTGGTTGAGGAATGGACCAGTAGTCTCCTTATATGGATTTGAACGATCCCCCCTCATGAGCTAGCTTTTGGGGTATGAGTTAGACTCAGACCTAATTTAACATGGTATCAGAGCAAGACTCATCTCACCCAATGTTGGGGCCCCCTAAAAGTCAAAATTGCCCAATGATGAAAATCAGATTGCACCAAGGTCGTTCACTCGAAGTCAAGCTCAGGAACTTTAATGAATGCAAGGATTGTTCATGAAGCTAGAGGTTTTTGAGCTTATGTTGATGGAAAATAAAGGGGTCCATGCCTTAAAGATTTCGCTTGGAGAGGCAAAGGGAAGACGATTGAAGAAGCTACCACTTTCGGCGAGCTCAACTACTTCGGCGACTCACCAAATGGCTTCGATGAGGGCTCCTAAGCTCACCAAAAGCTCACCTAAGAGTCAGCTCGCCAACCCACTCGGTGACTCACCGAACCCATTTGGTGAGGATGACCCAACTTATCATTTTACCTATTTTAGACCACATTTGGGCCTCTTTTGTAATAACTATAAATAGCTAGTTTAGGTTCTCATTTCAATAGTATGTTTCGAATGTTGATATGGTGAAACTCTTGTATGCGTGTTGAGAGTTTGGTATAAGCTTTGGTTGATTATTGTTTAGAAGCATTGGTTGTGAGATAAATTTATTTCTTTCGAGGTCATCGTAAGAGGTAGGTGCTTATTGTAGGATTAACATATAGAGGTCTTAAGTTTTAATATACCTTTTGGTTGCTTTTTATTTTCTCTTTTATGCCTCTCTATCTATCTATCTATGTTTCTTTCTTGTCTTTAATTTCCGCATTTTCATTTGTAATTCGTAGTGATAATTACATCATTTTGTATCAGAGCCATGCTTAGATTCATTCCTACGAGTCAAGTTTTGGGTTTGTTACTACAAAAAATAGAGTCAAATTCGTTTTCAAGAAAATTCAAAAATATTTTTGTTTATTTGAGTCTTGTTTGAAGTTTCTAATGCTGGATTAGTGTTCCCTAGCATTACTTGAGTTTAAATCTAAGATTTGATATTGAAGGTTCCACCATTGTTGAGTGAAGAAACTTGAACAAAATGCAATTGAGTTTTAAAATCTAAAGGATTTGGCAAGGAATTGAAAGATAAAAAGTAGTATAACTTACTTAAATCACATAGTGTAAGACCCTAAATTACATTATATCCCTACTCTTTTCTATTTTACAAAAAATCCTTAAAATATTAGTCATCCGGATACATTAATTGTGATATATTATAAAACTTGTTTGTTGCACTTAATAAGGAATATTAACGTAAAATTGATTTTATTTCCCAAAAATCATGCAGAACTGATTTTCTTTCCCACAAATCACGCAAAACCTAGTTGATATCAATCCATTCCAATCTGTAACCACTTTACAAAATTCAAAAATCAAATTTTCATCTTCTCCATCAATTCGAAATCTTGAATCTCAAATCTGCCATTGTAAATGATTGGAGAGATGGTTCAAATATATTCAATTGCTCTGATCCTTACAAGAAAGTTAGTGCAATTGTGCAAGCTATCAAGAACTATAACGATTCCCATATTTTATTCGCGGTGAGCAGTGGTTCGGAGTAAGCAATGGGTGATCTAAATATGAATGAAAACAAGGTCGAGCTATTTGTTAGTGATGATACTTACTGATGCGATCAAGCTTAACTTTTTTGTGTCTGTTTTTTATTATAATATCATGTAGTTTGAAGTTCAACTTTGTGAACAATATCTTTTTTTAGTTTTGCTTTTGCAATAACATGATGATGAGTTTAACAGGTCGTGTTTTACTCTTGTTTACATGCTTTTGGCACCGAAAAATAATGGAAACATTGACTTTAAATGACTCTAGATATTACTATATTGTGAAGATGTGTTAATCAATTTATTTTAGTTATTGTTTACATGTTTATAGTTGTGTGTTGTAATGAATATAGAAACGACAGATGATCAAATCGAATACATTCAACTCTTACATTAAGCAATAATTTTTATAAATGTATCATAGCCAATAATGTGTATCAGTAATTTGTATAAATGTATCACTGCAAAATAATAGGTATTTAGTAGTAATTTGTATAAATGTTTCATTGCAAAATAATGGGTATATAGCAGTAATTTGTATAAATGTATCATAGCCATTAGTGTGTATCAGATTACGTGTGATTGAAAAAATTGCATATCTTATACAATCAAATTGCATATCTTATTCGAAGGAAATCAAATTGAAAACCACTTGATGGGATTGAGAAATATTATTGTTACATTATAGAGCTTGATAAATGGAAAATGATACATTATACATTACTTACGTATCAAGTACGTTTGAATTGAACATGAAACTCACTAGTCCAAGTATCAACAACATTAGGTTATGCATCAGTATAATAAATATAAACATGATACATTGCATAGAATCCACTGGTCGAAGTATCAACAACATTAGATTATGTATCAATATAATAACTATAAACATGATACATTGCATAAATCTCACTAGTCGAAGTATCTACAACATTAGGTTATGTAAACATGGTACATTGCACAAAACAATCATTGTATCGGAAAACTAAATTACGAAATAAAATAAATGAGATACATTGAAAACTTGTGCCTTTGATAGAGACGAACATGATAAGGCAAATTCGACTTTTTCCTCTTTTTTGAGCATTTTTTCATAATAGATTTAGAATTCGAAATCCTTCTTCATGAATAAGACTGAACAAACATTAAAGAGTGCAGATACATAACACCCAATTGATTTTGGTACTGTTTATATATCCTTTGAAATTTGACTACGATTGAAGATACATTATAGAACTTGATACATTCGGTAGTGTTTATGTATCAAGTACACATTGAACATGATAAACAAAATTGAAGACTCAACAATATTAGGGTTCTGTATCAATATCGTAACTATGAACATGATGCATTGCATAACAACGAAAGTTACTGTAGCAGTGATGTATCAGATTAGTGATAACACTAACAAAGACTAATTTAATGTATCAGAAAGTTAAAACGAAGGCATTATACATAAATTTATGAATCAAAATCAACTAGATACATAAAAAAATCTGAATCTTGGGTAGAAAAGGGTGTTGAAACGAAGGCATTATTTATTAAATTATGAATCAAAATCAATTAGATACATTGAAATATGAAGCTTGAGTAGAGAAGACTGTTTAGTAACCTATTCTACTTCCCCCTTTTTTGGAATCTTTCTCAATGGGTAATTTAGAACTTGAAATACATCTTTCATCGATTTTGAATCACAAACACGAGGGATGAGATCTTTCTTTTGTAAACTTAATTGGGTAAACCAATATTAAATGATGGATCAGAATCCATATGTAAATTTTCATCGCCGTATGACAAACAACCGATTCATCTCTTCTCTTCCGTTCCTTTTTGCTTCGTATTTTTCGATAATTATTTCTGAAGATCGCCCGTACATATCCCATCCATATATATATAAGAATTTTATAGATGAAAAAGCTAAAAAGAATTTTAAAAATTGATAATTGATTAATTAGAAAGAAAAAAGTGGACGAAGAAGAAGATTGGAGAACTGGAAAACAAAAAAGAAAAGATTTGAAATATGAAGAAGAAGATTGGTGAGTTGGAAAAGAAAAAAGAAAAGATTTGAAATTCAAAAATGGAGTGATGGAGATAATTGGTGATACCATGAGTGATTTTAGGCGTGAAAAAAGGAAAAAAATCGTGAGGGTGATTGTTTAGAGTGATGTATCTGAAAAAGTGAAAGAAATTGAAGAAAAGAGGGATTTTTTGTAATTTTTCAAAATGGTAGGGAATAATAGAAAATAAGGTAAAAAAAGTTGTGTAGTTAGGTAATTTATCCTAAAATGTATGGGGGATTGTTTCCTATATCAAAGGGAATCTCTATCTCAAATTTCATGAAATTCCGAACCAAAATATTTTTGTTTATTTGAGTCTTGTTTGATGTTTCTAATGCTGGATTAGTGTTCCCTAGCATTACTTGAGTTTAAATCTAAGATTTGATATTGAAGGTTCCACCATTGTTGAGTGAAGAAACTTGAAGAAGATGCAAGTGGGTTTTAAAATCGGAAGGATTTGGCAAGGAATTGAAAGATAAAAAGTATTGGGGATTGTTTCCTACATCAAAGGGAATCTCTATCTCAAATTCCGTAATTGATCTACTTGTTGATTATTGATTCTTGAATTCTCTTCTTTGCTAGTGCTACTGCTTTTCCTACTTTTAGTAGTTTTATTTCGTAGTTAACTTTTGATTCAAGTTCGTTTGTCTTTAATCGAGTTGTCCGTGTTTTCTTGAAACAAGAATCCATTCTGGCCAAGAGTAGAAGTTGACACTTTGTGAACAACCGAGTATAAGCAATCTTCAACCTTAGTCGAGCCAATTTGAAAGGAAATCAAAGGTGTGTAAACACAAGTGATTTTGAGTGTATTTTACTAAATCTAACGTTATTTATTATTTTTGGTAAGTTTCTTATTACTAGGTACCATGGAAACCGGAAATGAAACCCAACCACCTACGGGGGGGGGGGGGTTACTTCTGAATCTATAATGGAGGTAATTACTAATATGAGTCGGAGGATGGAGAAAAGGGAAGGACGGATTACCACCATGCAAGGTAGTGTGTCGATGATGGATGGTAGAATGATCAATGTGGAGGGTCAAATTAATTCTACTAATTCCACCTCACAAGCTACCTATCATGCTTCCACAAGCGGACACACCCACAGTACTTCTCCTACTATCACACCAGGAACCTTCCATCAAGCGTTCAACCCAACACCAACAAATTTTGATCCTAATGTACGAAATACCATTCAACCACTCCAACCCCAACTCAATCAAGAAGCTCCACCAAACCAAAATAGACCTTACCAAGCACCACAAAACAAAAATTCACCCTACCGAATGCCTCAAAACCAAAATCCACTCTACAAATCCCCTCAAAATCAAAACCAACCAATCGAAGTAGTATAGGTGAGGGATGATGAGTACCAAGGAGGATATGAAGGTGAAGGTGAAGGTGAAGAAGCGCCATGGAATGAAGCACAAAGGAATAAAATAAGAAGTCAAATGGGGCATAGAGGGCGAGGAGGTAGGTTTGGCCTAGTACCACATGGGAGAAGACAATATGTGAATACCTCAAGGTGAAGAACCAACAGAATTTTATGCCAATCAAGAGTCTGGTAAAGGTTTGGGAGAAGAACATGATGACCAATATCAAGGGGAGGTCCAAAAGGGTTACTATAACAACAATTAAGTAGGTGAGGGTCGAGGAAACTATTATAGGGAACAAAAAGTAAATGGAGGCACAAATGTTGGAATCAACTATCAAGACTAATCTCCCACCTTTCAAGAGGGGAATGCAATCTCGATGCTTATCTAGAATGGGAGTCGCTTTGTGAAAGGATCTTCCAAGTCAATGATTTGACCGAGGCCAAGAAGAGTTGCTTTGCCATTTCTAAACTTGAAGGGTTTTCTATTATGTGGTGGGAATACATGAAAAGGTATCGACAAGAGTTACTTGCTAAATTGTACAACTTGAAGCAAGAAAACAGAAATGTTGCGGCCTACTATGATGAGTTCTAAAATTTGATCTTGAAGCTAGAATACAACGAGAATGAAAAACATGTCGTTATTCGCTTCAAGGTAGGGTTGAACAAAGAGATCTATTCCAAGATGACTATTCACAAGTTTGCTAGCTTGAATGACATCTTCAAAGAGGCTAATGAGGTAGAGCGAGACCTCAAAGAGGAGAAATTACCTATGTACAAGGGTATTTCATCTTCAAATTCTTAGAGTAAAAACAAGGAGGGAGCTCAAACATCTTCGGGTTGGAACAAAAATAAGGATTTCAAGAAGCCTTGTGAGAAAAAACCCTTTTAAGAGAATACTCCAAAGTACCCACTAGGAGAAGGAGGTAACAAAGACCCAAATAAGTTTCCTAAAACCATTCAATGTCACAAGTGTGAAGGATAGGGTCATATGATGCATGACTGTCCCAATCGGTTGAATGTTCAAGTTCAAGGAGGAGAATTGTATCTTGGTGAAGGGGTAGATCAAGAAGAGGGCTGTGAAGAGGAAAGCCAAGAAGAGGATTAATTTAAAGGTGATGAAGATGAGGAACAAGACCCATGTCAAGGAAGAGATGTCGTCATTCCTAATGGTTTGATGAGGAATGTCCCAATTGAAGAAACTTGGCCTCAAGAAGGAGAGTGCACCGTACCAAGGTATGTGGTAAGGCGAGTTATGATTACCAAGGCCATAGATGATCCAAGTAAAAAAGATAATATTTTCAATTCCAAGTGCCTCATCAAAGATAATGTATGTTCCTTGATCATTGATAGTGGAAGCTGTGCATACATTGCTAGCACCGCTTTAGTGGATTTGTTGAAACTTCCTACCACTAAGCATGCTACACCGTACAAACTTCAATGGTTGAGTGAGTGTGCAGAATTGAGGGTTCATAGACAAGTGTTAATCAAGTTCAAAATTGGGAAGTACCGAGACAAGATCCTATGTGATGTGGTCCCAATGCAAGCTTGTCATGTACTACTCAAAAGACCTTGATAATATGATCGTTCAACAAAACATGAGGGGAGAAACAACAAATATTCACTTGTGTTAGATGAACATAAATATGTCCTTCATCCTATGTCACCTTCTCAAGTTAATGAAGTGTATCAAACATGAGTGAGTTAAGGGATAAAAAGAAGTACAGGGAGGAACATGTGGAGGTCTAGGGCAATGAAGATGAGGAAATGAGGAAGTTGAGCGGAAAAGCCCAAATGTTGTTGGCTAAGTTTACGGAGATAAGGGAGGAAGTGGAGGCCAAAAGCTCATTGATCCTTATCACACATAGGGATCATGTGTTTCAAACTAACCAATCTCATTCTTCACTCCCCCATTCTATTTCCCTTCTTTTGCAGGATTACTATGATGTCTTCCCAAAGGAAATTCCAAGTGGATTACCCTCTCTTCGGGGAATTGAGCACCAAATTGACATCGTGTTGGGCTCACAATTTCCAAACAAAATAGCTTATCAAAGTAATCTGTAGTATACTAAAGATGTAACACCTCATATTAGAGAAAGGACTAAAAATGGGTAATGGGTAGGAACTCACAGGCCAACACCTAAACCATGGACCCTCCACAAAGCCCCTGACGGCTCGTATAGGGGACCACAACTCGTGTGGTGACCCGTGGTAAGTCCCCCAGGACATATTGAGCAAGGGCCCCTCCCACGAGGTCCTTAACATCTTGTGTGGAGGTGGAAAGGTCGTCATGACATCCGTGTGTGGGAGGCATAATTAACCCAAGAGTTGGCCTACTCCCATGAGCCCCTAGATGGGTCGCGAAGAGCTTAAAAGCTCATCTGGGTGGTCATGAAGGATGAAGGAAGCATGAGACCTCTCCCCAGGCCACTGGTCAAGGACCACGACTGCCACAACGGCCCGTGAGGTCCTTGACGGCTCGTGAAGGGCACCATCTGGGGGTTGCGTCAGCTTTAAGTCGATGGCTTTTGGGTCTTTTCCAGATTAATCTAATTTAATGCCATGTAATTTTTCCCTTAACCCAAGACCCTATATAAGTATTTTTACCCCCAAATTTCTCCAATTAAGATCATTCTCTCCAATTCGTAAAAAGAAAATCAAGTTTTCCTCTCAAATAATTATCTCTCTAGAAGTTGCAGAAGAACGCTAGGGTTTCAAGATCAAGTCTCCTAATCCTCCAGTGAAGTCAGGATATTTTCTCCAAGGTATGATGGTTTTCATCCATGGAGACTTTTCCTCCATTGAGCCCCCAAATTTTCCAATTTCAAAGATTAGAAATCCCCAATTGAGTTAGGGTTTTCTTCAATGTTATGGGTTCTCTTAATTATTGATTTAATTTATTGTTTTATAATCTTTCAAAAATGAATTTATATAATTCTAGGATTCATATGATGAATTCCCTTGAACCCATAGCCATTCCATGTTTTTCAAGTTAGGATGATCTAATGTGGGTTGTGGAATTATGAAAGATGAATTTATGAAATCTTGCATGTTCTCATGAAATTGATGTAAGTTCTTTTAGGATCTTTTGAGAGTGAAGTATCAATTATTTTGTTGTTGTTGTTGTGTTGTTGAGAGGATTTCTCATTTACACATGAAAGCATGAATGTCAAAGGCTTTCTCACCTAAAATGAACTAATGATAAGGAGCTAATCTAAAATTGTGGCAAGCATCGATTACCCATGTTCTCCAAAGACTAGGCAAGAGGCAATTACTCATGCCCTAGGATGTCCAGACAAGAGGCGATTACCCATGTCTTATGAAAGTTTAAGTTAAGATGAGTCTAATGAACATTTAGTGGAAGTTAGGCTTAGCACCGAGTGGACAAGTGGCGATTAGTCATGTCCCATAAACTATGTGCCGACATAGAATTTGTCTAGATGGATATTAGCTAGTGGATCCACGTAAGCTAGAAAGTTCATGGTCTTATTTTGGTAAGTAGGGAAACCCTTTTCGGTGTGGGAGACACCGAATTCCATGTTATTAGCTCACATGGTCTTACATGTCGGTTAAGTCTAGTTCCCATAAGTTATGACGAATTATGGTTACTTAAAAAAGTATCTAATATGGAGCATAAGAATTACTTATCTTACATCGACCTTATTCATGAACTATGTTTGGAACCTCATGTCATGTATTTTAACTTGGTCATCGCATATTATGAAATGTCCATTTTTAGCATGTTTTATATGTTTACATTCATGGCTATAATACTTGGTACATGTTTGTAATAAAACATACTCTTTCCCACATTTTTCCCAAATATAGGGTGCGACATTCATGGTTCTCAGTTTTGTGGCTAGAGGTTGTTGGGAAGATTCCGAGTTTGGTGAGTCCTCATGCTTCGAGGACCATACTTTTATAGCTTTCAATAATTTCTTATTTTCAGACTTTGTACGTGATGCCAGAGTTACGTCTCGGTCACTCTTGATGTATTAGATGGCAGAATGAGACTTTGTAGACTTCCGTTTTACTTTTATAAAAATCTTAGACTTGAAATTTTTCTCTTTATCTCTATGATTTTTGTATATCTTGTTATGCATGCTAAGTGGCTTGTGTAGGGCCTCTCGGGGTCCTATATGCCATGTCACGCCTAGGGGGTACCTTGGGTCATGACAAACTTGGTATTCAGAGCAGAAGGTTTAGAAAGGTCCTAGGAAGTCTCATAAGACACGTCGAGTAGACTCTTGTTCATGAGTGTGAAGCGAACCATATTTATGAATGAGAGGCTATAAGATGTTTAGGAAACTCCACTTCTTTCATTACTCTAAAGTCATGCGATAGAGTTTAACTCTATAATGTCTCTCTCCTAATCCTCATCCAATGCTCTATAAAATATGGCTACTTGAAGACCATATGCTAGAAGGAATGAGGGAGAGAATGTGGAATGGAAAGCTCCTCCTCAAGCTCCTCCAGCTCCGATCGACCCTTTGTCCAAGCAAGTGACTAATGCGGAGTTTCAGGCTGATTTTCAAGTGTTCGCTCAAGCCGAGACGGCTCAAGCCAATAGGGAGGTTTCGGTCCTCATGAACCCAAATGTGGGTACGACGGCGTGTAGAGTGAGGGATTTCACTTGAATGAATCCTCTGGATTTTTATGGTTTTAGGGTCAAGGAAGACCCTTAAGAGTTCATTGATAAGGTTTACAAACTGTTGATAATCATGAGAGTGACACCGGTGGAAAAGACAGAATTGACCACTTATCAACTTAAGGGTGTTGCTTAAATATGGCCCAATAAATGGAAAAAGGTGAGAGCATAAGATGTGGGTCCTCTTGATTGGGAAAAGTTTAAGGTGGCTTTCCTTGATAGGTTCTTTCCCCTTGAAATGAGGGAGGCAAAGCTTCTTGAATTCATCAACTTTCATCAAGGAATTATAAGTGTAAAGGAATATTCTTTGAAGTTCACACATTTGTATCGATATGCTCCTACAATGGTTGCTAATCCTAGGGTGAAAATGAGCAAATTTTTTTCGGGTGTGTCCGAATGGTGGTTAAGGAATGTCCTACCGCCATGCTTGTTAATGATATGGATATTTCCTGTCTCATGGTTCATGCTCAACAAATCGAAGAGGAAAAGCTTAAGGAAAAGTCTAGGGAGACAAAGAGTGATAAAACCACTGAGGGTTACTTTTCACACACAAGGTCCGATAGACATGGTTGTCCTAAATTTTGACAAAGATTCTCCGGTCAAGGTTCTTCCAATGCTCCTCCTAAGTTCAACAAAGATAGGGTGTCTAAACCTAAGCCTCAAGGAGGAAATGGTAGTGGATCTTTGTTGCCTACTTATGCTAAGTGTGGAAAAAAGTATGAGGGTAGGTGTCTCGCGGGATCCAATGCTTGCTTTTGTTGTGCTAAGATGGACCACAAGATAAGGGATTGTCCCTCAGTTGCGAAGAATGATGGGGATAATCATTGACGGGCTCAACCAAATCCTTCATTCGGTCCTACTGGGGGTCAGAAGCAAAACAAATTTTATGTACTTCTATCACAACCCAGGAGTACACCCTAGATGTAACATGGCGTATTCGACCCCGAGAGACCCTATACAAGCCACTTAGCATTCATAACATAAGAAATAGAACAATAGAAGTAAAGACAACAATTTAAGTCCAAACATTTTATAAAAGAAAGGGGAAGTATAAAACACTTGTCTCAATAGCCATCTAATATAATAGAATGAAAATGGGCCATGGCCATACATCATGTTCAGAACTTAAAATAAGAAGGAAACTAAGACCAATGAAATCCGGCCTCAAAGCATGAGGACTCACTAAACTCGGAAATCAACCAAGTCAACCTCTAGCCATGAAACTGAGAACCCTGAATATCGGACCCTACATTTGGGAAAAATGTAGGCAAGAGTATGCGTTAGTACAAAATAATATACCAAGTATGATAGTCATGCATAAAACATTCAAATCATGCTAAAACGGGACATTTCATGACATGCAATTCACCAAGCTAAAACATGATATAAGAAGGTTAGAAAACATACTTCATAAAACATGGTCAATGCAAGCTAACATCTTCAAAACCTTTGAACACATATGAGATACTCCTTGAAGTAACCTTAGTTCATTATTAATGTGGGAAGTAGCCTTAACCGACATAGAGACCATGTGAGATATAACATGGTTGCCCCCCGGTGTCTCCCACACCGGAAAAGGTTGTCCTACTTGCCAAGGTAAGGACTATGAATTTGCAGCTTAAGTGGATCCACTAGCTAATGTCTATCTTGACAATCATACTATGGGGGCACATAGGTAAGGGATAAGGATATTTCTTCTAGAAACCCGACCTCTACTAACGGGAGAGCTTCCATCTCAATATCCTCTCGGTGCTAAGCATAAATTCCACGGAATAGTCATTTCTTACTTCTTGTCATTATCAATGGAGAGGCACATCATCTTTCCAATCCAAGCTAAGTCATAAGACGTCCATGGAAAGGTATAATTAAGTATCCAATCCAAGCTAGGTTTCATTAGGATAACTCTTATCTTTGATTCAATTAGGTGAGAAGACCTTTCAACCTTAGAATCCTAATTATGTGAGAAAACCTTTCACAATCATGATTTCATGTGCTTATGAGAAAATCCTTTCACAACACAAAACATCATCATTGATACTTTACTCTCAAAGTATCCTTAAAATATTTACATAGATTCCATAAGGGCATGCAAAATCTCATAATTCACCTTTCAAGGTTCAAAACCTACTTTCAATCACCACATCTACAAAACAAGGATTAGACATGGATTTTATCATAAATTCATGTGATTCTACCACTTCATGCTTTATTTCATAAAACTACTCTATCATAATCAAAATCTCACATCATATGATCATAACTTGGAAGAACAGGGGGATTGCATGGGTTCATAGGGGAAACATCATAAAATCATAGTATTTCATCAATTTATGCATAAGAGATCATAATTCAATCATTTAAAATAATAATTAAGAGAACCCATGGCAATTGAAGAAAATCCTAACATAATTGGGAATTTCTACATTTGACAATAGGAGAATTTGGGAACTCCGTGGATAGAAGGAATCCATGGATGAAAACTATCATACCTCAAATCCAAATGCTTATCTTCAATGTGAAAATGGAGGCTTTCCTTGAAACCCTAGATTGAACCCTTCATCTTCTTCAAGTTTCTAGAGAGAAATATTTTGGAGAGGAGAATTGATCTTCTTTTGTGATATTGGAAGAATGAGTTGAATTTGGGGTTTAAAATTCTTCTATAGGGGTCTTACATATAGGCAAAATGACGTTGTATAGAGATAAAATAATTAGGAAAAAGACCCAACTACCCCCTCAAAATAACTGCCAGCCACGACCCACGAGACCCAACTGACGAATCGTGGACTGACCCACGGTCTGTCCTGCTCACTCGTCAGTAACTTCAAAGAATGTGTGCCTGACCTATGGCTACTTGATAATGAGCCATGGACCTATCGACGGTTTCTGGGTCCGGTTGTGGTTTATGGCCTTGACAATTTCTTGGTGGCCTATCCACGGACCCACCTACGGTCCGTGGTCCAATCCACGGGCCGTGGTTGGCCTTCGTAGATGGCACCTGGAAGTTCTACAAAAATGCTACCTTACCCTCTTTTGGATCCGGGGTGTTACATTATCTCCCCCTTGAGATCTTTCGTCCTCGAATGAGATTTAAAACACCGTTTAAAATAAAAACTCAATACTAGCAGCCCATCATGCATGCAATCTCATAAAAATGCACATAACCAAGGAGGAAACATTGACTCCAAGCTAAACATACTCAATGCATCATAAGGAAGGTAGGAACTTGTCCTAGTAACCTAACAAACATGAAATTTCAGATTTCTCATATTCAAGGAGGAACTACCTTCTCCAAGTTAAAAGTATGCTCAACACAATCTCATGAAGCCTATATGCAATATATACTCAAAAGCATATATCCAAGGAGAAAATATCAACTCCAAGCTAAAGCATGTTCAACAATTCATCTCATGAAGTCCATAGGAAACTCATACTCAATGCACAACAACATGAAGAAAATTAATCACATGAACTCATTTTCTTTCAAAACACAAGTTTTTCATGAACATGCATAAAATAAGGAAATCATGGAATATCTACAACACACATGACACCAGAACAGCAAACCATGAGGAACTCAATACCTCAAGATAAAGTAGGAGTAGAAGGAAAGAGATGAGGATATCGGGACATCATATCGGCCTCGGCCTCCCAAGTAGCACCCTCATCTAAATGATTCTTCATAACACTTTCACGGAAGTAACTTCCTTGTTTCTCAACTTCTTGACTTGTCGGTCTAAAATCTCAATCGGAACTTCCTCATAAGGAGATTCTCCTTAACTCCCAAACCTTTTAAATTAACTATGGATGTTGGATCACCAACACATTTCTTCAACATAAAGACATGGAAAACCGGATGCACCGACGCCAACTCATCAGGCAAATCAAGTTTATAAGCAACCTTACCAATACGTCTCAAAATCTCATATGGGCCTAAAAAATGGGGACTAAGATTTCCTTTCTTACCAAACCTCGTAACACCCTTCATGGGTGAGATTTTCAAGTAAGCCCAATCATGAACATCAAACTCAAGATCTCTTCTTCTAACATCGGCATATGACTTTGTCAACTTTGAGCCGGTTTCAACATTTCTCTAATAAGTCAATCTTTCTCTATAGCCACATGTACCAATTTGAGACCTCTTAGGGCAACTTCACCCACCTCAAACCAGCCAATATGAGATCTACACCTCCTACCATACAATGCCTCAAATGGATCCATACCAATACTCAAGTGATAGCTATTGTTATAGGCAAATTCAATCAACGACAAATGGTCATCCCAACTACCCTTAAAGTCAATTACTCAAGCTCTCAATACATCATCAAAAGTTTGGATAGTAAACTCCGCTTGCCCATCGGTTTGGGGATGGAAGGCCGTACTAAGCTTAACACGACTACCACGACCCCTTTGGAAAGACTTCCAAAACTGTGAAGTGAATTGAGTACCATGATTGAAAATAATGGACAAGGGCACTCCATGCAACCTTACCCTCTCTCTCAAGTACAAATTAGCATAATCCTCCGCCGAATAGAAAACCTTGACGGGAATAAAATGAGTCAATTTCATCATCCGATCTACTATAACCCAAATCGAGTCATGTTGTTGCCGAGTGCGTGGAAACCCTACTATGAATTCCATATTAAAATCTTCCCACTTCCAAGTAGGAATACTAATATCTTGGGACAAACCTCCCAGTTTCTGGTGCTGAACTTTCACTTGTTGGCAATTAGGATACTTAGCCACAAATTTTGAAATATTCTTCTTCTGACAAGATCTGTTCCTTCAAGTCATCAACATTAGGAACACACAAACGACTTTGATATCTAAGTACACAATGTCCCCCTTGGTAGAAAGCCTCAACGGAATTCTTAAGCACCGCTTCTTTCAAGTCAATCAAAATTGGATCAAGACCTTGTTTGGCTTTAACATCCGCCACAAAATAAGATTTTGAACCATTGTTAACCATAACACCATCCTTGGTAGAGTCTACTAACTGAACTCCCAATCGGGCAAATCTGTGAACATCTCGAACCAACTCTTTTCTATCATCATCAATATGAGCCACACTACCCATAGATAACCGACTAAGAGCATCCACTACTACATTCGCCTTAACGGGGGTGCTACAGGACACTCATGCCATAATTTTTCAATAACTCAAGCCACCTTCTGTGGTGAAGATTTAGATCCTTCTGGTTAAACACATATTGAAAACTCTTATGGTTGGTGAAAACATCAACATGAACCCCATACAAATAATGCCTCTAAATCTTTAAAGCAAAAACGACCACCGCTAATTCAAGGTCATGGGTAGGATAATTCTTCTCATGAATCTTAAGTTGCCTTGAAGCATAGGCAATAACTTTCCCATTTTGCATAAGCACACATCCTAACCCAATTCTAGAGACATTACGATAAACCACAAAACCATATGTCCCTTCCGGTAAAGTCAACACCGGAGTAGAAGTAAATCTATCCTTCAACTCTTGGAAACTCTTCTCACATGCTTCATACCATATAAACTTAGCCTTCTTTTGAATCAAAGCCGTCAATGGAGAGGCAATGGAAGAAAACCCCTCAACAAATCTTCTATAGTAACCGGCCAAACATAAGAAACTTCTAATATTTGAAGGGGTTAGAGGTTTAGGCCAACTCTTGACCGCATCCTTCTTCTTAGGATCTACCTCTATACCCTTAATTGAAATAATATGACTAAGAAAAGCCACTGACCTTAGCCAAAACTCACATTTGCTAAACTTTGCAAAAAGTTGTTGGTCCTTGAGAACTTGCAACACAATCCTCAAATGATCAATATGCTCATATTCACTCTTCGAATATATCAATATATCAACAATGAACATAGTAAAAAACATGTCAAGGTGTTGTCTAAACACCCTATTCATTAAATCCATGAATGTCATCAGGGCATTAGTCAAACCAAACGACATCACCAAAAACTCATAATGACCATATCGGGTTCTAAAAGTTATTTTCGGAATATCATCTTCCTTCACCCTCAATTGGTGATAACCCGACCGAAGATCAATTGTAGTGAAGTAACTTGCTCCTTGAAGTTGGTCAACAAATTATTTATCCTTGGAAGAGGATACTTATTTTTAATGTTAGTTGAATAATAGTCAATACACATAAGGAGAGAACCATATTTCTTTCTCACAAACAAAATTGAAGCACCCCATGGAGAGATACTCGGTCGAATGAAAATATTATATCGATAATACCAAAATATCAAGTTGGCGCAGTCGTCTTTATCTTTATTTTGTTACTTATGGGCCGGAGCATGAATAAGATGGATTTTTCCGTCAGTCCTCACCGCCAAGTTTGAACTGACATAGGTTAATCGAACCAATACCTATCAACCACCAACAAGAAGTCGCTTTGGTTACGCAGTTTGGTTAGCAGGTAGGCCTTTCCCAGGAGGTGAGAAAAGTTGAGAACAAAGTGGCGAACGGGTGCGTAACGCGTGGGAATCTGCCGAACAATTCTGGCCAAATCGTGAATAAAGCTAAAAAGTGTTGTTTGGAGGACTTATTAAAGGCATATCTGGGGGAAGGAGAAAAAAAACTAGCATAGGATATGAAATCCTTGTTGATCCTTCTCTCCTCTTGCTCGATGAACCAACTTCAGGCCTTGATTCGTCTTCCGCAAGGAAGGAACGAGTCGATTCCCCAGAAGAGTCCTGCTAAACTAAATCCCATTATGTAGGAGATTCCTTCTAATCCCATTGTGTAGGAGGGTCCTGCTAAACTAAATTTCATTGTGTAGGAGGGTCCTGCTAATCCTATTATGTAGGAGGGTCCTACTAATCTAAATCCCATTATGTAGGAGTGTCCTGCTAATCCTATTATGTAGGAGGGTCCTGCTAATCTAAATCCCATTATGTAGAAGGGTCCTGCTAATCCCATTATGTAGGAGGGTCCTAGGTTTCATGTTACGTCAATTCGAGCTTGCTCGATCTGTTCAATTGAGACCTTATAATACAATCGCATTCTCTGGTCCAATTGTTGTTATTGTTTCTGTATTTCTGATTTATCAACTAGGTCATGCTCCTTTAGGTCCTTTAAATTCCGTGGGTGGTGTAGCTACCGAGATCAATGCAGTCAATTATGTCTCTCCTAGAAGTTGGTTAGCTACCTCTCATTTTGTTCTAGGATTCTTCTTTTTTGTAGGTCATTTGTGGCACACAGGAAGGGCTCGTGCAGCTGCAGCAGGATTTGAAAAAGGAATTGATCGTGACTTTGAACCTGTTCTTTCCATGACCCCTCTTAATTGATATGAGACAGGAGATCCAATGCTAATCTAAATCCCATTATGTAGGAGGGTCCTGCTAATCCCATTATGTAGGAGGGTCCTGCTAATCTAAATCCCATTATGTAGGAGGGTCCTACTAATCTCATTATGTAGGAGGGTCCTGCTAATCCCATTATGTAGGAGGGTCCTGCTAATCTAAATCACATTATATAGGAGGGTCCTGCTAATCCCATTGTCCAGGAGTATCCTGCTAAACTAAATCCCATTATATAGGATGGTCCTGTTAATCCCATTGTCCAGGAAGGTCCTGCTAAACTAAATTACATTATGTAGGAGGGTCCTGCTATACTAATTCCCATTGTCCATGTGGGTCCTGCTAATCCCATTATGTAGAAGGGTCATGTTAATCCCATTATGTAGGAGGGTCCTGCTAATCCCATTATCCAGGAGGGTCCTGCTAAACTAAATCCAATTATGTAAGAGGGTCTGGCTAATCCCATTGTCCAGGAGGGTCCTGCTAAACTTAATCCCATTATGTAGGAGGATCCTGCTAATTCCATTGTCCAAGAGGGTCCTGCTATACTAATTCCCATTATCCAGGAGAGTCCTGCTATACTAATTCTCATTACTTATAAAGATCTCAATTAATAGAATCATCAAATAAAATCACCACAATATTTTATCTTTTTTTTTTTTGTTTTTAAATGTCTTATATTAGGAAATGTTTATCCTAGTAAAAAAATGAAAATAATTGTCTCACATTAGAAAATGTTTATTCTAGGAGAGAAAGAATAATAATAATAATAATAATAATAATGGTTTCCGCCTAGGAAATGCTTATCCTAGGAGAAAAATGAGAAATAAATGTCTCAGACTAGGAAATGTTTATCATAGGAGAAACAATGCATGTAATTTTTTATTTTTTCTTTTTCTTGCAATAATATTAACAAATTTGAGTCTTTAAGATATCTTTTATGTAAGGAACATTTCCCTGTTTTAGAAAAGACACAAAAGAAAGTTTATGGTTTTTTTTTTAAAAGTTGGTCGATTTGTGGCATTGGCTTTGAGGATAGTTGCTCCTGTTGTTGCAATGTTTGGAGCTAATTTTAGCTTGAGATTGACTGCTTTTGTTTTCTAGTCAGCTCACCTTGATAATCTTGAAAACATCTCTAGTTGTTCAGAACTTCCAACTTCAAATTTGTTATATTGTTTCCACCCTCCAACAATAATTGAACCTTGTATTAAAAAATTGTGACAAGTTACTATGCATATCACTATTTCTTGAATCATGTCACGATTGATAGACTAATCAAACTTTGTTTTGTGCAATTGAAGAGATGGTAGCAATTTCAAAATCATTTTCTGCTTGCTTAATGAAGACTATCTCAAGATCGAATTGAGCTAGACGCAAAAGAAGAAGAAATAATATTTGATCCTTTTAAGAAGAGAAAAAATAAAAAAATAAATGGACTCCATTGATAGTGGTGGTCAATTCTAATGATCATGACATGCATTTTGGATTAAACGGTCTGGTCTGTCCAATCAATCTAAACTTCATCTTTGTCAAATTTTCAACTTTGAAGTTAGACTTTTATAATCCAACTTTTGCACTAGATTTATGACTAACACTTGACTGGTGGTGCCTCGACAGGTTTTCACTAACAAGTCTTTTTTTTTATTATCTCTCACTCACTATCGTCTTACGGTGCCCTGAGGGTTTTCACCAATAAGAGCCTCTCAGTTTTTACTTTCTCTCAACTCAAATGATCTCCTATAAGGCTTTTAAGGATTTTCATCGATAAGACTCCCTCATTTTTCACTCCTTATGCGAGTGGCATAACATTTTTCATTATATAATCTACACTGAAAGCTTGCTTGACTTGTCATTGTTAAAAATTGATCAGAAGGTCTTTATTTGGATTGTAATGTGGCTTTTGGACAGGGTTAAAAAGAAAGGATTGGCATGAAAGCTCAAAGATACTACGTAACAGGGTGAAGACTTACAACTTTTGAAATCGACTATTTTTTACAAAAATACAATAAAATAAAATAATAATAATAATAATAATAATAATAATAATAATTATTATTATTATTATTATTGCCCAGTTTTTGTGATGAGGACTTTCTAGATTTTTTCTTGCTTGGACCGAACCTCAAAATAAAGCTACCTACGTATCTTGTCAAAGCAAGAATCAGGTCGAACGTAGTTCAGGAAATTTGTTCTTTTGTTATTATTGATTTTTCAACTTTTTTTTTCACTTTTTTTTTTTTGAATTTGTGATTCTTTTTTTTTTTTTCTTTTTTGATTGTATTTTGATTCCAAAAGAGGGGTATGAAAGAAAATAAAAATAAGGCTCAAAAGGGGTAGCAAAGGATTACACGGTGTTTGAATAGTAGAATGAAATGCCTTCGTCATATCAATCATTACAAATGCCAAATACAAGCATGCCCTTTAAGATGTGAAGTGAAAATCATACATTATCTCTTTGCAACGTATGCATTGATGAATATGTTTATCATTTTTGTTCCATATTTGTCAGCTTGAAATCTCCATTTGAGTAATACCTTCTTGACAACAAATGGCATGTGTCAATTTAAATAAAATTTATTCTTTTAAGCATTTTCGATACTAAAGGACGTATCAAGGTGTCTAAGTCTTTTATTCATTTTCTCGAATGTATTTCTTTATTTTTTTTATTTGGTGTATTCATTCCATGACTAGATATAATCTTAAGATCTGACCAAATCCTCTTGCATATCATGTCACAAAATTGAATTGAAAAGAGATGTAAAAGTGAAAAGCCAAATAGAACGGATCAAAGTGACACATAATAAAGATTATATTAAGTTAAAAAAGACTTGGTGACAAGACAACAAACTAAATTTAGGTCACAACTCTATAATAACCCAAACTACGATAATACACAACAAACAAACGCATAAGAGAAATGATAGAAATGTTTGACTTACTAAACTATAAAAATGAATTGCATAGAAGAAATGATGACAAAATAAACTATCTATACACTCTTTTTAGAGAAAAGAAGAGTGTCTGTCAATCACCAAGCTGGACTTCTTCGCCACTGCTTTGCACGTTAGCCTTCGTAAAAGCTCCACCAATTTCAATTGTCTTTTCTTCAGAATTGTCATATTCTTTTTCATCACATATCATCTCGATAAAGTGAACATCACTATGCACCGGTAGAGGATTCCTAGTAACATTTGGGGGGTCATCATTTTGAACCACAATCATCTTTGTTTGAATCATCTCTTCCACCTTTTTTTTAAATTACGAAAATCTTCAATACTGTGCCCTGGAGCATCAGAATGGTATGCACATCGTGTTGTAGGATTGAAATCCTTTGCATGTGGATCCACATAATTTTGAGGAATCGACTCTATCATCTTCAAATGTTTCAACTTATTAAATAAACTTGTGTAAGACTCTCTAATTGGTGTGAAATTATTTCTAGGCCTTTGACCTCCTTCAAATCCCTATGTCAGACGGAGATTATAAGGTGCTCGAAAATTTGGAGAAGAAGGGTGAATATTTTGATATGTTGACGCTCGCCATTGAGGATAGTTTGGTGGGTTTGCATATTGTTGTGCATTATAGACCGCATATTGAGGTGGAACAATAGAATATTGTGTGTCTTGCACAGGGAGATAGTGATGGTGTTGAGGTGGTGCAGATTGATAAAGTGGACCCCTTGGACTTTTTTGTGTGTGTGACACAACATTTGCTACATCCTCCTTCATTTTCTTTCCCCCAAGATTTCCTGATCCATTTTTAATCACCTGTGTTGTGGCTTTCAAGGCAGCTTGACTTACAATTTTTCCAGACTTGATGCCATTTTCCACCATTTCACCAATTTTAATAACTTCAGTGAATGTTTTTCCAACAACGGAAAGTAAATAATGAAAGTAGTCTGGTTCTTGCGCTTGGAGAAAAACATCAATCATTTCAGACTCTTTCATTGGTGGCTTAACCCTAGCAGCTTACTCCCTCCACCTAACAACATATTCACGAAAATTTTCGATGGTCTTTTTCCTAATGTTGGCAAGTGAAGTACGATCTGGGAATATGTCAATGTTATATTGAAATTATTGAACAAAACATCCAGCCAAATCATCCCATGTATGCCAGTTAGAAGTATCTTGATCTATGAACCATTCTGAGGCAATTCCCACCAAACTCTCCCCAAAGTAGGCCATGAGCAATTCTTTTTTTTTCCAGCCCCTCTCAGTTGATTACAATATCTCTTTAAATGAGCTACATGATCTTCATGTCCATCATATTTCTTGAACTTTGGAGTTTTAAAACCGATGGGTAGATGAACTGGGGAAACATGCACAAATCATTGAATGAGACACTTTTGTGACCTCCCAATCCTTACATATCTCTTACACTCTATTCCAAACTCTTTATTTTTCTAGCCATTTCTTCATGTTCCTCATTTTTAACAACTTTTTTAGCTTCAACAGGGGAACTATACTGATGAGTGTAAGGGTAAGAACCTGGAATTTTAAGAGGTTCTTCAGGCGTGTAGCCATGATCATCAAGAACTTGGGATGAGGGATCATTGTTGGATTTGGGCACCATTGTTGGCCGTGGAATGCTATTAGTTGGCGCAGTTGGAATGAAAAGTGGATTACTCATCATAGGTGTATTCAAAGGGCGCACCGTAGAAGTTCCAGCAACGTTGGATGTGTTAGCAAAGGGGCCGAATCCAGGTGGATAAATTGGATCATTCGTCGACACTTGGATAAGGGGTGATATATTGGTATTTAGATAGTCACGAATTGAAGATGGTGGAGTTTGTCCACTCATCCAAGCTTCGTACATCTCTGTCATTTGTTGTCTTAATACCTTTAGCTCTTCTGTTGACACTGTTTCTTGTGAAACCATCTAGTTTCGGACCTCATCATTGTCCGACTCATTTCCGTCTTTGTGGGCCATTTTCTTTTTTCCTTTTGATCTTGTATTGTAGGGATGGGATGCCAGCTTAACCACAAACCAACCACCTTAAGTTAATTGTGTGCATGGATAATAAAGTTTGTTAGGGTTAGACCTTCTTCAATTATGACTACATGTTGCACGTCATGCATACACAAGTCTTTTTATTTAAAGAATTAGTTTAGAAAGTCTAATGTTTAATCCTAACTAGCTCAACTATATTTATTTTTTATTATTATTTGATTATTTGTTTATATTTTTATTTATTTTATTTTATTTTAAAAAAAATGATGCATCGATCAATTTCATTTGTAGTGCGTACATAACACGCTTGATAAAAATGATTAAGATATTTGCATAATTTTTATTTTGAACTTTTAAGATAAAATCTTGTCTTCTTGATTTACTAAAACAAAATTAAGAAACAATCTATTTTTGATCTTGAACTTCATGCTAAAATGAAATAAAAAATAAATAAAGAAAAAATATTTTTTTACTTTTCATTTGAGTGACAAATTCGAAAAGTTTCAACATTATTAAGATAAAAAAAATTGTCGAATAAAAACTACAACCTTTTTTTAAAATTTTTTGGTGAAGAATTTTTTTAAATTTTTGAATGAAGATCACCGAACCCAAAGAGAGTTGCCTATGTAACTCATAGTTCGTTCAGATTGAACTTTCCAAAGTATTTTGAAAAGAAACTATTTTGAATTTCTATAATCAACTGTACAAAAGAAACTTAAATAATTTATTTATTTATTTTTTGTAATTCTTGTGAAATAGTGAAAAAAAAATTCATTTCGTTTTTGAAAATGGTATAATAACTTATAATTTTTTTTATGTTTTCTCCCTTTTTTTATTTTGTAAAAATAAAAAAATAACATTTTCTCTTATTCCATTAATCACACTAAAATGGATCAACTTGCAAAGACTTTCTAAATAAATGCATTTTCATGTAGCACATAAAATGATCTAGATGGTTAACTACGATAGGGGTACATGTCCTATATGGATCCGACCCCTATGTCGAATCCCACCAAGTCAAATGCAAATGATGCAAATAAGTGGAGCCTACTAGAGATAATCATGTCAATATTTCAAGTTTAATAAGATCAAACCTAAAGAGATTAGTGTTTAGACTGGCTTACCCGAGTGGACTACTCGAGTCAGGGAGGGGCAACTTATCAGTAGCAGCGCTATTCCGACTTAATTGCTGGTACAATCTCGCCTAACATATGTGACTAAATATCCTTCACTGGGTGTCAAAACACTCCAGCTTTATCTCAAGAGAAAGTAGGATGCATAACTGCATTCCTGTGAACATGTGTTAAGTGTATTCAAAGACTTAAAATAGTTGTGCAAATGAAGACAATTTAATACAATTCAACAATATCAAAACAATAAATGAGCAACAATTAGGCCATCATACACAATATATCCAAAAAAATAAAAAAAATAAAATCAAGTACAAGTCAATATAACAAAGCTCAAATTCTTGTAATTCTCTAGTGGAGTCGCCAGAGATGTGACACCCCTTTTTTGCGCACGGCGAAAAGGGTTTTTCCAATTTAAGTCATGGTATTGATTTAGTAATTATTTTAATTGTTTTTCAGAGTCACCACTTGGAATTGAGTTATGGTGTTCCAAGTCACCCTTTCTTATCCCTAATCAATAGAAAATGACTCTTTAGTTTTGGTTTGCGAACTAGAAATTCGGGTAACGAATTTTGTTGACTGAGGGGAAGATATTAGGCATCCCTTGCGTACCGTGATTTTAGCACGGTCTCTTTTATTGACTTATTCTTATTTTTACTATTTTTTGGATATATTGTGTCTATAGACCATGATTTACTTATTTTTATTGTTGAATTTTTATTAGTCTGAACCTAGATGCGTAATCGCATTCTTGGTCTTGACATTTAGAGGCATAACTGTCTTTTCCTCTCGAGTACCTCACATCTAATTATTCCTATTTACACCTCTTGATTTAAATAAATTAAATTTTAATTATTAAAATAATTTGGCCGCATCCTTGAGTTTCTGAAGTATCTCAAAAAGAGGTGGAACCACATTTTTAATTGAGATGAAATTTAATTATTATTGCTACATGAACTAACAAAAAATAAAAAAAATATATTTTCTAATACATAATGAGTTATTCTTATAATAGTTGTCAATATACTACATTAAAAATATTTCCTTAAATATTAGAATAAATAGTTTCAACATTCTAACGATCTTCATTGTTTAGTGATATGTAAGATTTAAACAATTATATTTCAACATTATAATGTCAAAATTAAACACACATAAATTTCGAGCAATTTCATAATATTAAAATCAAGTCTTATTTAATCATGAAATAAAACTATACTATGAACATTTGTTACGTAGGAAACATCCTTATTCTTAAGGAGTTGGACATATACAATAAACACTAAGTCAATAAACACTAGTACTCTATTTAGATTATTATTTTTTATGAACGAATTCACTATTAAAACAAAACCAAATTAAATCAATATAGTATATCATTGTGCCCAGCAAAATAACATAAGTCAAACTACAATTAATACGAGTTGACGTCAATTATACCACCTACTAATAATCATTATTATACCAGAAAATGATCCATAATAATCCACATAAACAAACTAATAAGCATACGTACAGGAGAACAATTAACACAAAAAATTGAAATGTGTCTTATCAAAACCTCAACTATTTTACAAAAGTAGAATATAACATCCACAAGCCCAATAAAAATAAGTAAATATCATACCCCTTTTTTAGCATACAATGAATAATTCTCATATTATACAAATTTTATTCTAAACTGAAGGATATAACAGGTTCACATATATTTAAATATTATAACATTAAAGAATATTAACAGATCAAAAACATATTAAATCTGAAAAACTTTAATATATTGAAATTAATTCTTGCACAATCATGACATAACATCATACAAAAATAGAATATAAATAAGTGTTACCTCTTGTGAAAATTAGTTCACGAGAAGAAAGGACTAACAATCAGGAGCCACAAACTTGAAACTGTGAAAATAAACCTCGAATTCAACCTTTGTTTTTGAGTGGAAAGGAAAAAATATATGTAATATGAAGAGGAATACGTATGATGTATGTGTGGGAGGATAAGTATGTCGCTGAATTTTTCTTCTTCTGTTTTCCTGTACGTTTTGTGTGTTTGTGTGTGTCGTACTAATTGTGGGTGCGTAGTGTTTTGTCGTTTTTTCCCCCTGTGCGTGTGTGCATGTATAATATAACTTATAGGGGTGTTGTGGGTGTGAGGGTGAGTGGAGAGGATCATGAGAGGGAGTGGGGGAATGGATGTGCACGTGGAGTACTGAATTTAGGATTACAGGTTTTGGGTAGTTTTGATTAATTTCTTCTAATTAAATATAATGTAAAAATTGTTTAATAAAAATATTAGTTAATTATTTTGAATTAATAAAAAATAATAAAATTCAAATAACTAGTCTAAAAATATACTTAAAACACTAGTTTATTTACAAAACTCTAAATTAAAAGAAAACATATATTTTGTAGTTTTCAATTTTTTTGAAATAAACTTACTAAAATACAATGAAAAAAAATATAATAAAATATTTAATGTAGACCTAGAAGAAATATTTAAGGAATAAAAATGGTGTAAAATTTTATGTCCAATAAAAAATTACGTGTCTACAGTCCCAATGTTGGTGACTTGAAAGAGCAGATCTTATCAGAACCCTACAGTTCTTGATATTCCATCCATGCGGAAGCCACCAAAATGTACCGTGACTTGTGGTAGATCTATTAGGGGAATGAGATGAATAATGATATTGTAGAATTTGTGGCTAAGTGTCTGAATTTTCAACAAGTGAAAGTTGAGTATCAGAAACTAGGAGGTTTATCACACGATATTAGCATTCCTACTTGGAAGTGGGAAGATTTGAATATGGACTTTATTGTTGGTTTGCCTCGCACCCGGCGGCAACATGACTTGATTTGGGTTATAGTGGATCGAATGATGAAAGTTGTTTATTTCATTCCCGTCAAGGCTTTTTATTCGGCGAAGGACTATGCTAAGTTGTATTTGAATGAAATGGTGAGGTTTCATGGAGTGCCCTTATCCATTATCTCTAATCATGGTATCGAATTCACTTCTCAGTTCTAGAATTCTTTCCAAAAAGGTTTTGGCACTCGTATTAAGCTTAGTACGGCCTCTCATCCACAAACCAAAGGGTAAGTAGAGCATACTATCCAGACTTTGGAAGATATGTTGAGAGCATGCGTAATTGACTTCAAGGGTAATTGGGATGATCACTTACCTTTGATTGAGTTTGCATACAACAATAGTTATCATTCAAGTATAGGCATGGCTCCATTTAAGGCTCTATATGGTAGGAGGTGTAGGTCTCCTACAGATTTGTTTGAAGTGGGTGAGGTTGTCTTGATAGGACCCTAATTGGTACATGATGCTATGGAGAAAGTTTGGCTTATTAGGGAAAGGTTAAAAATGGCGCAAATTTGGTAAAAGTCTTATGTCGATGTTAGGAGAAGAGACCTTGAGTTTGATGTTCATGATTGGGTGTACTTGAAAATTTCACCCATGAAGAGTGTAAAGAGGTTTGGTAAGAAAGGGAAGCTTAGTCCTCGTTATGTAGGCACATATCAGATTTTGAGGTGTGTTGGTAAGAGTTGACTAATGACTTGGTAGTGGTGCATCCAATATTTCATGTTTCCTTGTTGAAGAAATATGTTGGTGATCCGACATCTATAATTCCCTTAGAAGGTTTGGAAGTTAAGGAAAATCTTTCTTATGAGGAATTTCCAGTTAAGATTTTAGACAGGCAAGTTGAGAAGTTGAGGAACAATAAAATTGCTTCCGTGAAAGTCCTTTGGAGGAATCAGTTAGTTGAGAGTGGTACTTGGGAGGCCAAAACCGATATGATGTCCCGTTATCCTTATCTCTTTCCTTCTACCCCTACTCTAACTTGTGATATTGAGTTCCTTAAGGTTTACTCCTTGGTGTCATATGTCTTAGATATTCCCATGATTTCCTCATTTATGTATGATTCATGAAAAGCTTAAATTTTGAGAAAATGAGCCAATTTGATTGATTTCTACATGTTTATGTGCATGTTATTATAAGTTGCATGTAGATTTTATGGTATGATGTTTTGAACATACTTTAGCTTGAAGTTGATGTTTCCTCCTCGGATATGTGCATTTATGTAATTTCATGCATATTGGGATGTTAGATTTAGTTTCTACCTTCCTTATGATGTCGTAAATCTCATTCGAGGACAAATGTTCCAAGGGGAAGATATTGTAATACCTCGGATTAGAGAAAGGTCTAAAAAGGGGTAATGGGTAGGAACTCACAGGCGAACAACTAAACTATGAACCCTCTACAGAGCCCCATACGGCTCGTGTGGTGACCCGTGGTAAGTCCTCCAGGACATATTGAGCAAGGGTCCTTCCCACGAGGGCCTTAACAACCCGTGAGGAGGTGGACAGGTCGTTATGATGCCCGTGTGGGGGAGGCAGAACCAACCCAAGAGTTAGCCTCCTCCCACGATCCCCTAGACGGGTCGTGAAGAACCTAACAACTCCTCAGGGTATTTGTGAAGGAGAAAAGCAGCAGGGGACCTCTCTTCAGGCCACTGGTCAAGGACCACGGCTACCACAACGGCCTGTGAGGTCCTTGATGATTCGTGAAGGGCCTAATCTTGGAGTCGCGTCAACTTTAAGTCAGGGGGCTTTTGGGTCTTTTCCAGATTAATTTAATTTAATCCCATGTCGTTTCGTCCTTAACCTAAGACCCTATATTTTTACCCCCAAATTTCTCCAATTAAGATCATTCTCTCAAATTCTTAGAAAGAAAATTAAGTCTTCGTGTCAAATAATTCTCTCTCTAAAAGTTGAAGAAGAAAGTTAGAGTTTCAAGATCAAGTCTCCTAATCCTCCATTTGAGTCAAGATTTTTTCTCTAAGGTATGATGGATTTCATACATGGTGACCTTTCCTCCATGGAGCCCCCAATTTTTTAAATTTTCAAAGATAATAAATCCCCAATTGAGTTAGGATTTTCTTCAATGTTATGGGTTCTCTTAATTATTGATTTAATTTATTACTTTATGATCTTTCAAGCATGAATTGATATAATTCTAGGATTTTTATGATGAATTCCCTTGAAACCATACCCATCCCATATTTTCCAAGTTATGATGATCTAATGTGGGTTGTGGAATTATGAAAGATGAATTTATGAAATTTTTCATGTTCTCATGAAATTAATGTAAATTTTTTAAGGATTCTTTGAGAGTGAAGTATCAATGATTTTGTTGTTGTTGTGCTGTTGAAAGGATTTCTAATATACACATGAAATCATGAATGTGAAAGACTTTCTCACATAATAAGAGTTCTTAAGGTTGAAAGGCTTTCTAACCTAAAATTAACCAATGATAATGAGCTAATCTAAAATTGAGGCAAGCGATGATTACCCATGTTCTCCAAAGACTAGGCAAGAGGCAATTACCCATGCCATAGGATGTCAATAAAAGAAACGATTACATATGTCTTATGAAAGTTTAAGTTAAGATGATTCTAATGAACATTATGTGGAAGTTATGCTTATTAGTGAGTGGACAAGTGGTGATTATCCATGTCCCATAAACTATGTGCCAATATAGGATTTGTTTAGATAAACATTAGCTAGTGGATCCATGTAAGCTAGAAAGTTCATGTTATTACCTTGGCAAGTAGGGCAACCCTTTTTGGTGTGGGAGAAACCGTATTCCATGTTATTATCTCACATGGTCTTACATCTCGGTTAGGGATACTTCCCACAAGTTATGACGAATTATGGTTACTTAAAGAAGTATCTAATATGGAACAAAATAATGACTTTACTTGTATCGACCATATTCATGAACTATGTTTTGATGCTCATGTCATGTATTTTAACTTGGTCCTCACATATTATGAAATGTTCCTTTCTAGCATGGTTTATATGTTTTCATGCATGGCTATCATACTTGGTACATGTTTGTACTAACGCATACTTTTGCCTACATTTTTCCCAAATGTAGGGTCTAACATTCAAGGTTCTCAGTTTCGTGGCTACAGGTTGTTCGGGGAGATTCCATGTTTGGTGAGTCCTCATGCTTCGAAGACCGGACTTTTATAGCTTTCAATCATTTCTTATTTTCAGACTTTGTACATGATTCCAGGGTTACGTCCGGTCATTCTTGAAATATGCGATGGCAAAATGATACTTTGTAGACTTCCGTTTTACTTTTATAAAAAAACTCTTAGACTTAAAATGTTTCTCTTTATCTCTTTGATTTTTGTATATCTTGTTATGCATACTAAGTGGCTTGTGTAGGGCCACTCGGGGTCCTATACACCATGTCACGCCTAGGGGGTACCTTAGGTCGTGACAAAAAATCTACAAAGGCAAGTTGAGGAACTCCTAAACAAAGGATATGTGAGAGAAAGTATGAGTCTGTGTGTGTTTCTGGTTCTTTTGGTTCCAAAGAAAGATGGAACATGGCGTATGTGTGTTGATTATCGGGTCATCAACAAGATCATGGTAAAGTATCGTCATCCAATCCCTAGATTAGATGATATTCTTGATGAGCTCAATGGTTCTTATGTGTTCTCAAAGATTGATCTTAGCAGTGGTTACTATCAAATTCAGATGAACCCCGGTGATGAATGGTTGGTGATGCCTTTCGGTCTCACTAATGCTCGTAGTACTTTTATTGGTCTCATGAATCATGTGATGAAACCCTTCATAAGGAAGTTTGTGATTGTCTATTTTGATGATATCTTCATTCATAATAAAACCATGTATGAGCATGTAGACCATTTGAGATTTGTTTTTGATGTGCTTAGGAAGGAAAATCTTTATGCTTATCTTGAAAAGTATTCATTCTATGTTGATCAAGTTGTTTTCTTGGGATTTGTTGTGAGTTCAAGGGGCGTTGAGGTTGATGAATCTAAGATAGACACTACTAAGAATTGGCCAATTCCAAAGTCCGTAAGTGATGTTAGAAGCTTTATTGGGCTGGCTAGTTTTTATAGGCAGTTTGTAAAAGGATATGTAACACTCCGAAAACTAGTAGGCTAAACTAGATCTTAATGTTAGGGTTAGAGCCTTTAAATGTACCTCCCTGTGCTTTAAAATAAACGTTTTCGTGTTAGAATGTCAAGGTTCAAACCCCAAGGACCGACCATGGGTCCTTGAGAAATGCACCAAAAATGTGCCTGGCAGTGACCTAGGAAGGGAGGATCATGAACCATAAGTCAGCCCACGTCCCGTGGGTGAGGGGTGGTGGGTCAAGGCCTGCAAAACAAGCCACAGAACCTCAACCCACGGTTCACCAGCATGCCATGTGGGTCCATCCACGGACCGTGGTCGTGTGGTCGTGGGTGAGGCCTGAAACTGCCATTCAGAAGTTAGGCATAGGGGCATCATGGGGTTTTCCATTTTAAGTTAATATTATGTGACATAGTTTTGTATTAATTTAGACTAACTATTTATAGGTTTAAGACCCCCAAATCAAGTCATCTTCTTCATAATTCCAAATTCCCAAATCAAAACCCACTTTTCCCCCAAAACTCTCTCCAGAACTCCAAGAAAGAAGAAGAAGAAGAAAGTTGAAGCTATGGATTGAAGGAGCAAGATTTTCCACTCAATTTCATTGGAATTTGAAGACAATGTATGGTAGCTCTTCATCCATGAATAGAATTCATCCATGTAGCCCCATCAAAACCCTAATTTCAAAGCTAGAAATCCCAAAAGTTAGGGTTCGACTTCAACCTCATGGATTCCTTTCAAATTTATTTCTACCAATTGAATTATGTTTTATTATGGATATATTGATGATTTTATATGGTTTTATCTTGAATTCCCAAAGAATCCATGAATTCCCCTATTTCCCCAATTTGGATCTCAAAGTGTGGGTATTGATTGATGCAAGTAGAATATGATAGAATTATGCATCTAGTAATTGAACTACTTGAATTATGTTATCATCCATGTCTAATGTAGTAATTCTAGATGTGTTGATGGGTTGTGACCTATGGTCCTTGAAGAGCAAAGCATGAGAATTATGCATGATTAGGGGGTTTATGTATATGCTTAATGAACACTTTGAGAGTAAAGTGAATATGATTATGATCTAGTTGTTGTGTTGTTGGAATTTATCATCATGTACACACTTATGTATGAATATGATATGATGTGAAAGGTTTGTCACATGTAGTGATTCTAAGGTTGGAAGACTAGTCTCACCTATCGAATCTATGATTTTTAGTATGAGTTATGTTGGATTGAGTGTCAAGACATTCTTCCATAATTATGAACTTAAGTCAAGACTTAATATGAACTCAATGGGAATTATACTTAGCACCGAGTAGATAGTGATATGAGATGGAAGCCCTCATGTTCGTAGAGGTCAGGTTTCTAGGAGCAATCTCTTGGGATGAAAGCCCTCACGTTAGTAGAGGCCAGGTTTTCTAGTAGCAATCCCCTTATCCCATAAACTATGTGCCCTCATAGGTCTTTAGCTAGTGGATCCACCTAATCAAAGAGTATGGTTCTACCTTAGGCATGTAGGATAACCCATTTTTTATTTGGGGTAGACACCGGATTCCATGTTAAGCTCACATGGTCTATGTCGGTTAAGGCTTATCCCACTATGATAGTATGAAAAAAAATATGAATTATGAACTATAGTTACTCAAGAAACTTTACTTAGTATGAGTGGGATTACGGGATCTTACTCATGCATTGCACAAGTATGCTTTGAGGGTATCTATGGTACGTTAATTTTATGACGTGATGACTTATGAGTTGATTATGCTTATGACTTATGCTTTTCCACTATCTTCAAAATTATGCTTTGACTTAGCAAATTGCATGCATTCAACTAAAATGTACCTTTTAGCATGTTTTCATGATTTTGTGCATGGCTATCATACTTAGTGCATCTTTGTACTAACCCTTATTTTCCTACATTTTCCCCAAATATAAGGCCTGGTTCTTAAGGTGCTTATCATTTGGTTCAAGCTTGGATTCGACTATTCTCCTTTCTTGTGGTGAGTCCTCATGATTCAAGGATGGAAGATTTACTTTGAGATTCATTTCTACTATTTGATTTTTGGATGATGTTGTATGTTCTATGTCCCTTTTCATTTGAACTATTGTAATAGATGGCTAATTTAGACAAGTCTAGACTTCCTCTTTCCTTTATAAAGATTTTTGGACTTAAATGCCTTTTTACTCTTTATTATTTTAATGCTTTATGTTATGATATGCTAAGTGACTTATGTAGTGCCTTTCGGGGTTCTATGTGTCTTGTTACGTCTAGGGGGTACCCTTGGGTCGTGAAAAACTTAGTAATCAAAGCACAGGGTTTAGAATGATTCTAGGATGATGTCTCATAAGCCATGTCTAGTAAATTCTTGTTCATGAGTGTGAAGTGCACCACATTTATGAGTGAGAGGAAATAAGTTGTTGAGGAAACTACACTTCTTTCATTACTCTTGAGTCATGCCATAGAGTTTAACTCTATAAGAGTCCCTCTCCTAATCATTCTCTTGTGTCTTTAGGATATGAATACACGAAGGGCTAACGCAAGAAGAATGGAGGGTGAAAATGTAAATGAATGAGCTCCTCCTCAAGCTAATCAAACTCCGGTTGATCCCGTGGTTGAGAATGTGACCTATGCAGAATTTAGATCGGCTTTCCAAATGTTGGCTCAAGTCGTGACGGCCCAAGCCAATAGGGAGGTTATAGCTCCGGTGAACCCTAATATGAATTCTGTGGCTTCTAGTTTGAGGGATTTTGCAAGGATGAACCTTCCCGAGTTTCTTGGTTCCAAAGTGGGAGAGGATCCTCAAGAATTTGTGGAAGAGGTTTATAAAAGACTTGATGCTATGGGAGTGACTTCGGTAGAGAAAGCGGAGTTAGCCGCTTACCAATTGAAGAGTGTGGCTCAAGTATAGTAAACTCAATGGAAGAACAATAGGCCGGTAGGAGCGGATCCAATAGAGTGGGAAGTGTTCAAATCGGCTTTCCTTGATAGGTTCTTTCCCTGAGAGTTGAGGGAAGCTAAGGTGGAAGAATTCATTAATATTTGTCAAGGAGGTATGAGTGTTCACGAGTATTCTCTAAAGTTTACTCAATTGTCCAAGTATGCTCCAGCTTTGGTCGCAGATTCAAGGGATATGATGAGTAGATATTTGACGGGTGTGTCCTGATTGGTAAGAAAAAAATATTGTTCGTCAATGCTTCATGTTAATATGGATATCTCACGTCTTATGGTGTATGCCCAACAAATGGAGGATGAGAAACTCCAAGACAAGAATAGAGAAGTGTAAAGAGCTCAAACCGGTGATGGGAATTTTTCCAAGGCTAGGTCCGATGGACAAGGTCAACAAAGGTTCAAACAAAGGTTATCCAACCAAGGCTTCTCTAGTGCTCCAAGGGTCGACAAGGATAGGGTTTCCAACCCTAAACCTCAAGGAGGTAATAGTACTGGTTCTTATGTTGCTAAGACCTAGACATGTTTGTGATTGTATTTATCGATGATATCTTGATCTATTTGAGGAGTGAGAATGAACATGTGGACCATTTAAGGATTGTGTTGCAAGTTCTTCAGGACCAAAAACTTTTTGCAAAGTTTAGCAAGTGTGAATTTTGGTTAAGGTCCGTAGCTTTTCTTGGTCATATTGTGTCAAGCAAGGGTATTGAGGTAGATGCTAAGAAGGCGGACGTGGTCAAGAGTTGTCCTAGACCTCTAACTATTTCCGACATTAGAAGCTTTTTGGGTTTGGCTGGTTACTATAGGAGGTTTGTTGAGGGGTTTTCCTCCATTGCTTCTCCGTTGACGGCTTTTACTCAAAAGAAAGCTAAGTTTGAGTGGTCGGAGTCTTGTGAGAAAAGCTTCCAAGAATTGAAAGATAGACTTATATCCGCTCCGGTGTTGACTCTATCGGAAGGTACAAATGGTTTTGTGGTCTATTGTGATGCCTCTAGAGTTGGGTTGGGATGTGTCCTCATGCAAAATGTTAAAGTGATTGCCTATGCTTCAAGGAAACTTAAAGTCCATGAGAAGAATTATCCGGCCCATGACCTTGAATTAGCAGCGGTAGTATTTGCCTTGAAAATATGGAGACATTACTTGTAAGGGGTCCATGCGGATGTTTTCACCGATCACAAGTCTTCAATATGTGTTTAGTCAAAAGGACTTGAATCTCCGACAAAGAAGGTGGTTAGAAATTTTGAAGGATTATGACATCAGTGTCTGATTAGAGTTTTAACATTTATCAAATACACTTCATACAATTCTAAGTGTAAACGATCGTTAAGCAATATATAACCCAACAATTGAGTTGGGGTCGAATCCCACATGGAGTGGTATGTGTTCAAATTCAATCAAGAAGTACGAATGTGATCTAACTAGATATAGTAATAGAAATTATCGAAAAAGACATGAAACAAATAAAAAGTGGTGACATGAATGTCAGATGGGGGGTTTTGGTTTGCAATTATCAACTACAACGCAGTCACAAACAATTTTAGATAACAATGAGGAGAGGAATTCTCGAGATGTGATCGATTATAGGAAAATTTCGATATATGGGTGATTCAAACTACTAATAAATAGCTACAAATCAGTGGGTAATATAGAATATAAAGGAGATAGCTTTCTCTCGAACAACTACCCCGAATCAGGTGATTTCTTTCGAACATCAACAAACATAGCAATGAAGAACAACCCACACCTTAATTCATCCACTCTCTTGAGCTAGATGGGTAGGATTGGGTTTAGGATTCACTCTCTCAAGCTGAACCCAACTTAACCCAATACCTATAAATCATTAATCAATAATCTTAGTTCCAAAACCTGTCTCTCGAGCAAGCTAAGAACACAAGGTTAGAATAGCATTTGCAACTACAATTCATAAATTAAACCACAACTAATGATTAAACCCACTTCAATATAGCATTTAAACTAGTAATTAACAATACCCATAAACTAATTCAACCCATAATCACATGATCACCCCAAGAATTGGGGTTTTAGCCAATCATCATAAAAGAGTAAAAACAATTACCAAATCGATTAGCCATCAGCTGGGTAAGAGTAATTACGCCTTTACAATGCTTCAATTTGCATAAATTTCAAAACCCACTTGCAAGATCTCCAAATTGAATCTCAAAGAGCTTCAAGTCTACTGAGATACTATAAAAAACTCCAGAAAAAACTGTTCTAGACTAACTCAGCATATTAAATTAACTATTTAAAATCTAATTTATAGTCGCCAAAAATAAGCCACAAAAGTCCATTAGGCGAGGTAAGTCGGGTTCACCGAGTGGTTCGGCCAACCGCCCTTTGATATCTTTTATCGCCTTTTGCCTTGGCTCTAAGTATCCTCATGTCCTGTAACTTTTGGCGATCACTAATTGCATCGCAGAACTGCTCGGCGATTCGCCGACTGCCCCTTTTCTATCGCCAACTTGGTTTCTTCCCTCAGGGCTGGCACACTGGAACTTTAGGTGGTCAAATTGGCTACTCGGCAATTAGCTGAGTGCTCTTGGCGATCATCACGTTCGCCTTTCTTTATTTCTTCAGTTTGTTTTATTCCTTTTTGTCAGTTAGTATCCTTGCTTTGCTCCTCAATCCATATGCCTGAAAATCAAGTCTTTAATGCACAAATTAAGCATTTGAGGACACTAAATCTATATAAATAAAGCTCCAAATGAGTTCAAATCTTGGACTCATCAACACCCGCAACTTAAACTTTTGCTTGTCCTCAAGTAAAACTCAAGATCAGCAGTTCAAAAAGGATGTCTCAAATAGTGTTGCGTAATACTCAACATGAATGCACACAATAAGGTTCAACTTACTCATGCAATGATCAATTGTGCACTCAAAGATTCAAATTGTGACTCACCATTATCAAAGATACTCAAGTTCACAATACTTGCTTCAAATGCAAGTTTAAGCTCAACAAAGCTACTCAAATGCCCTCATAGCAAAGATGATTCCATATTCATACACATTTTTTCAACATTTTAGAGTTCCAAAATCACATATGACTCTCACACTCACAAAGATGAACACATGCATGACTTCACCCATAGGTTTGACCTTATATTCCAATCAACATTCGTTTCAACTCACTCAAGATAACAAAGGTCTTTTCAAGGCTTGTAACGAGGATAAGTGTAAAGGTATGGTCATTTAGGCTTAGTGGCTTCTACCTTCATGAAGTATGGTCTGAACAACACTTTCCTCTTTTTCTTTAACATTTCAATCATGCTCATAATCCACCCCATTATTCAACTTCATATGAATTATTGGATACCCCATTTCTTTTGAAACTTTCACTATTTTATTTCACAACTTTTTCATTCTTTTGCTTTGCTTTCTTCTTTTCTTTTCTTTTTTATATGGAGGGGTTCCATCTTTTTCAAAACCATTACTCAAAGGGGGATTTTTCACACTTCTTGAATTTCCTTCTCTTTTCACCACACCAACAACTTAGGCTTTTGGACTAAGTTAGCTATTCAAACAAACCACACTTCATGAAAGTTATGGGTGAATTGATAAAGAGAGGTCACAATTGTTCAAGTTTCTTCCAAGAAAAGGGTAAGGCTCAAGAGGGTTCAAGCAAATTTCACACATCTCACAAGGTTGGCCACATAAGAGGTATATTGTCAAATTGCTTCACTCTTCAAAATTGTTGCCTAAGATCATTTCAAGTGCTTGTATCACTTAGCCAACCGGACCAACGGGGCAAATTCTAGGTGTCATCACACACAATGTTCAAAGTAATCTCATCACACAAGGCATTGTCACCAATATCAAACAAGACTCCACACTTTCTAGCTAGTGTGCAATGTTCATCATAAGAGGCTCATTCGATAACCGGCTAGTCACAACGAGATGCTAAAAGTTCACACATTGTCTATGCAACTTCATTGGCCTCATCGTAGCTGTACATTCATTTCGTTCAATTAAGAGCACTATTCAAGATATCGGTATTGATCACAACCGATACTCAAATTTTCACAAGAACAACCATAATCACACACAATAGAGGTGGCAAAACTTTTAAAAATAGGTTTAAAACCATTTCCATTCAAAAGAAGGGGCCACAAGCTCAAGCATCCACAAGATTAAGATCAAAACACATATATAGATCAACAAAACCAAATATTTACAAAAAAATAGAATCACAAGAGGTAGGTATGAAAATACCTCACCCCACCCACAAAAAGAAGTAGTTGTCCTCAAATGTAACTAAACAAAAATAATCAATAAAAACAACAAAGAGGAAGGTAAAAATGTCATCCTTCCAAGCTAAGCCTGGGGTTTGCATCGCAATCGCTCCATCTGTCGGGGCATCAGTGCCCGGGATCACACTCTAGGGCTGGGCATCAGTGCCCGGTGTAGCAACAGTTGTGGCTCTACTAGAACCGGCCATAATAGTGTCTCTCAAGGATGTATGAACAATAGAATGTACCATAGCCTCCTCGACATCAGTCAGGTCCTCATAGGTGGTCTCCTCCTAAACATCAAGCTGCTCCTCATCAATCTCAGCCTCGAACTCTACAGCGGGGTCATCAACTCTAACCTCATCTCCGGTGGTTACCAGAAGCAGATCAGAACAGGACAAAATATATGTGTCCAGGTCGTCAGGGATCTCCACGGTCCCAAAAATTAGAGACACATCAGTGGACTTTAGCTGGTCCACATCTTTCCTCAACTCTATAATCGCGGCCTTTAAGGTTGTCACCTCATGAGTGGCTCCCTGACCTCTCTCACACACCTCTATTTTTGTCGTGAGGGCATCAACATAATCCATAAGAGGTGTCAATGCAGCGGTGAGATCTCTCTCAATCATACCAAGAATCGCGGCCTCTAGCCTAGAGGTACGCACATTAGCATAATGGGCTATGTGTCGCATCCGTAGCAGCATGGCCTGGGTGAGTGAAGGTCGGGATGCAGTAGTGCTAGCAGCAGACCTAGAAGGTGGGGGAGCGGAAGAAGAACTCGAAGTCACTGTGAGGGAAGAGCTAGAAATACCTGAAGGCGGAGGCGCCGGAGTAGGCAATATTGCCTTTGCAGGTAATGTCTCAATATCAACCGTCCGGGATGTATCCACTGGAGTTGTCCTTCTTCTCTCAGCCTCATCCTTCAAGTACTCGACCTCAATACGCCGGATGTCAGAAGAGGAGGTGGGAGTCACTTCCACATTTGCCTTCACATCTCGTAGAACATGGGCCTGTATGTATAGCTCGATGATCAACACTGGAAATAGAAGAAATGTCTAGCGCTGCTTGGCCCTCATGGCCATCTCTTGATCGATGATCACACACAAGTTTAGTTTCTTCCTAGCAATGACGGATCCAACACAGTCAGCCTTTGTGTGGCGGAGGATAGACTAGTTATGGGATGGCATGATTGTGCTACTAACCAAACCAATACCTCGCTGCCACATTGCAGTCTATCTTATCTATCTGCACTCCAGCTTCAATCCACCTAGGAGTATTGTCATAAAGGAGAGTGGTCAGCCACTTTTTCATATCGTCCAATGTCGTTCTCTAGATCATACTTTGGTAGTCATATGCAAAGTAATAAGTGCATTCAAAGATGACATTAATATCATCACTATCGCATTTTACCTTTTTCCCTCGGACAACCACATGATCCACTGGTTTGAAGACACTGGCCTTTCTCTTCCTTTATGGTACCTGATGAGTCCAACATTTGGACTCATTTAGGGTTTTATTTTAATAGATTTAGTTTCCTCAAATGCATATTTTGTCTCCATAACTGATGTAAATCCTTTAATTTCAGGTATTTGGACTTAGGGACAAAACATTGACACTATTGAGCAATAAGTAACAAGGCAGCTAAAAGAACGAAGAAAAGAAAGCCCGAGGATCACCTAAACCATTGGACGAGTCACCGAATAGCCTTGGTCTCGCCTAATGTTCTAGTGTGCAAAGCCCTTAAGGAGAAAATCAAGTCGGTGATAGAAAGGAGCAGTCGGCGAGTTGCCGAACAGTTCTGCGATGCAGTGTCTTATCACCCAAGGTTACAGGACCTTAAGGATGTTGAAGGCAAAAGCAAAACGGCAATACAAATGACCAAAGGTCACATCGCCGAGTGGATCGATGATCCCGACTTATTGCACCGACTGGTCCTTCGCAACACACTCTTTGACAATTATAAATACTTGTTTGAATTTTTAGTTTAGTATGCAATTTTTAGAATATCAAGTTTATTATTCAGTTTTAGAACTTATAACTATTTTTGGAGACATTTTTCCGCTTTGAAGATTTGAAGGTTTCCATTTCTAAGAAATTGAAAGTGGGTGTTGAAGTTTCTTCATCTTAGATATTTGTAAAGACAATATTAATTGTACCCAGTTGATGGAAACATTTTTCGGTATCAATTTCTATCTTTTTATTATGTCTAGCTAAAACCCCAATTCTTGGGGTGTGATTATGTGATTATGGGTTGAAATAAATGTTGGGTATTGCTAATTGATAGTTTATTTGTTGTTTAAAGTGATTTCGTTCAGTAGTTGTGGTTGAATTTAATGGGATTGTAGTTGCAAATACAATCTTAACTTCATGTTTTTGGCTTCCTCGAGAGAGAGATTTTAAAATCAAAATTACTGAATTGATGGTCTGTGGGTATAGAGTTGTCATGGGTTCAGCTCGAGAGAGTGAACCCTTAACCCTCTTCCACACATTTTGCTCGAGAGAGTGATGGACTAAAGAAAATGATGTGCTTCATTGCCGCTTATTGGTGTTCGAGAAAAACCAATTTGATTTGGGGTAAATTGTTTGAGAGAAAGTTTACCCCCACTAAAGTCTATCTTATTCACTGATTTGCAGTTGGTTACTATTAATTGCAATTACCCGATTGTTTACCTTGACCCATAATCCTATCAAATCCCAAGAATCCCGTCTCCATATTCATATTTCTATATTATTTGTTGTTTTTAGTTGCTAGTTGACTACAAATCCCCTTTTTAATATTTGACACTTGTGTCAACATCTAATTTATCATGTTTTTATTCATAAATGTTTTTATCTATAATTGTCTTGAGCATGTTTATGATTTTCTATTGATTCTCAATTACGAACCGCTCCCTTGGGACTCGACCCCAACTCACTAGTTGGATTATATTACTACTCACGAT
This sequence comes from Solanum piurae, assembly GCA_029582685.1. NCBI lineage: Eukaryota > Viridiplantae > Streptophyta > Magnoliopsida > Solanales > Solanaceae > Solanum > Solanum piurae. The sequence goes on from JAJOOO010003354.1 coordinate 46,254, forward strand.
CGTTGGCACTTAGTATTGGATGCAGTGTTCTGATACGTGAAATCAAAATGGCACCGCTGCCGTGGAGTGGTGTTAGTTGAGAATTTGCAGTTAAGTCAAATTATGTTCTTGTTAGTTATAGTTCTTCTTACTTAATTTTTTGTTTTGTTTTGCTTGTTTGTGTGTTAAAACAAGAAGTATGAGTGTGAATGGAAGCAATGGCAGCCATGTAGGACTTTAAGATGACATTGGAAACCACAACGATGTCAACGAGCCTCATGCTAATGACCTCCATCTTGTGGGAGGTATTGGTGCCATTCACTTGCCTCCGGCCGAAGGGAATGCGGTGTTCCACATCATGAGTACTATGTTGCAACTCTTGCAACTAAAGGGACATTTTAGTGGTTTGGATCATGAGGATCCTCATGAGCATCTTAGAAACTTTGTTGATGTATGCGGACCATTCTCCTTCAAGAATATCTCTCAATAGTCGGTCCGATTGAGGTTATTCTCATTCTATCTGATGGGGGAGTCATGTAAGTGGTTGGCTGAATTGCTACGTGAATCAATCAATTCTTGGGAAGAGTTGGTCACCGCATTTCAAGTGCGATTTTTCCCTCTCTCGAAGATGATGACTCTTCGGGATAGCATTTAGAGCTTTAAGCGTCTAGAAGGCGAGCCAATTCATGAAATTTGGATGCGATTCAAGAAGTTGGTGCTTCAATGCCCAACCCATGGCTTGCCTGATAACGTGTTGCTGTAGTATTTTTACCGGAGTCTTGAATCGGTAAATAAGGGTGTTGCTGACCAACTTTCTCCAGGAGGGTTGATGAATCAACCTTATGTGATAGTGACTCAACTCTTGGATGGCATGACTACCATAAATAAGGTGTGGTATACTCGTGAAGACCAGGTCTCCCCTCTCAAGTTCAAGTTAATTACGGAACAGATGAAGAAGGACAAAGAGAGGGACCAGTTTGAGGCCTTGTACAATGAAGAGGTGTAAGGTGTGTTAATCCGGATGAGTCCAAGTTTGAGGCCTTGTACAATGAAGTGGTAAATTTCCTAGCCAACCAAGGCGGTGGTTATCATTCAAACTACTCGAGACAGGGTGGTAACCAAGGTTAGAGTAAGGATGAAGGTTGGAAAGATCGAGATCGTGAATGGATGGACCGTAATCCAAATTGGAAGGATGGGGAGATGGATAGGTATGTGCCTCCCGACGAGCGCCAAAAGCCAAAGAATTCGTAAGGTGGTCGGTTTGAGGATATGCTTTCTCGTATTCTCAACAAAGTTGAGGGGTCAAACAAGATTTTGAAAGAAATAAAAGAAGATGTGTCTACCCCTAGCCAGACCGTCATCTCCCATTCAGTGTCGATCAAGAAGTTGGAGACCCAAATGGGTCATATCTCGTCTCATCTGAACCCAAGACAGTAAGGGGGTTGCCTAGTGATACTATGGCCAACCCCAAGAACGAGGTTTGAAGGTGGACTTGCGTCGTGCAACGACATTAACTAATGTGCTTCTTGGGAGGCAACCCAAGTTTTATTTTCCTTCTTTTTAAGTTTAGAATAATGGTGTGTTGATTGTGCATGACAAAGTGTGGAAAGTGTTTGAAAAGTGCAGATTGGCGAGCTAAAGGTCCAGTCGGCGCATCGCCGAAAAGGTCGGCGACCCCGACCTAGACCGTCGTTGCACTCAAGACAACTTTAAAGTGGAGTCTGTAAAACTCGGCGAGCCTAGGAAATTATTGGCGAATCGCCGACCAGGTCGGTGATCGCGATCTATACCGTCGTTTAGACCCCCACATCAACTGAGGGTCCTGTAAAACTCAGCGAGGTAAATGATCACTCGGCATGTCATCGATTGGTTCAGTGAGCATGACTAATGTCGTCAAATGGGCGAGAAATGGACGGTTTTTAAAAGGTCAAAGGTTTAATTTTCAAACTCTTTAACTTTCCCTCACTTTTCACCTTTCAAACTCACACCCGCACTTTAGCTTTTATATTTTTTGCATTTCTATCATATTTTAGTCATTGATTTGTTCTCAGATTTGGATTGCATTGCCGCCTAGCATTTTAATATTACTTTTATCAGCAAAAAAAGGTTGGTCTTCCGAACCCTAAGTTTATTTTTATAGAATTTGTACTCAATTGCAACATTATTATCTTGTTGATGTGTGTTGGGCCTCTCTGATAAGATTAGATTGTTTAAATGTCTATTTAATTTGATAATCTTGCCCGTATTGTTGTGAATATTGAAATCCCATATTTGTGTGCCTTAAAATGAATTAAATTTTGTGGGGTTGTGCTTGCTTGTTGCCTAGTTTAGCCGGGAGAAGTTTGAGTATCCCAGGGTAATGGGTGTAATTGGTCTTGCTTTAATTTAGCTAGTGCATGCTTTGACTTTGTTTTTGGGGATTGAGGGGTTGAATTCAAGAAGTTAGGTTGAAGGTAGGCACGTTGGGTTGTTTGGCGAGTTGGGTCGAGCTCGCTGAACCACACAACAGTTCGCCAAAGGTTCCTATCTCACCTTTAATTTCATGATTAATGTGTTGTTGGGTTCTGTAACTTTCGGCGAGAAGCCTGAGGTCGCCGAAGGTACTCGGTGACTCATCGAAAGATTTCTTGATCGCCTTTTGTCTTCAACCCTGTACCCTTTTTGCACTGTAACTTTTGGCGAGTTAACCCTTGCTCGCCGAAAGCTATCGGCGATTCACTGAAAGGACTTTCCCATCACCGACTTGCCATAAGCTTTAATGCCCATCATTTCTGCGAGCCCAATCTAGCTCCGCCATAGTGATTTGGGGACTCATTGTGTGGATCGGCGAGTGTGTCTGCAATTGTGTTTTATGTGATGTTAACTGAAAGTCTTCTACTTTTTCCCGATGTTTTGAATACATGGCTAGACCAAAAGTTGTTTGGAGAAACATACCACCCCAAAAGATAAGAGCATGGAATTTCAAAATAAATGAAGGGAGGTCAAATCCTCCCAAGAAGGGAAGGTAAAAACCTCCACCTGGACACAAAGGCAAGGGCAAAAGGCCCATTTATGACAGGGAGACTACTCCTTGAGGCCCCTATATTCCTTCATGGGCCCGGGGATTCTATGAAGCTGTGCAGACCCTTTTGGCGGATAGACCCTTGGCAGCTCCTAGTGGGTTTGTTACTGTTGTTTCTTCTGAAGTGACTTCGGGTACTGAGAACCCATGACCAGATTGATGCACCGGGTACTGATGCCCAAATAGATGGAGCGACTGCGTAGACAGGATCCCCTTTACCTCCCTCTATGTCTTACTTTTATTTTGACTTTTGGATAATTTTATTTGCATTTGAGGACAAATGACTTTATTTGTGGTGGGGTGAGGCCCACCTTTTGTGTGATTTTTTGTGAATATTGATGTTTTGTTTATACATTTGGGTTTTTGAGCCATAATTGTGTTTTTACACTATTTTTGTGGATGGTCGAGCTTGTGGCTCCTTGTTTTAAATGTAAATGATTTTTTACCCTCCCAAAAATTTTTGCCATCTCTCGTTTGTGTTGAATATGGCTATTCTTTTGCAAATTTGAGTATCGGTTTTGATCAATATTGATAACTTGAATAGTGCTCATAATTGGACAAAAATGAATATGCGGCTACGATGAGGTCAAATGAAGTTGCATAGCCAATATGTGAACTCTTTGCATCTTGTTGTGACTAGCCAAATATCGAATTGAGTCTCTTCTGATGATCATTGCACACTAGCGAAAGTGTGGAGTCTTGTTTGTCATTAGTGTCAATGCCTTGTGTGATGAGCTTACCGTGAACCATGTATGATGACACCTAGAATTTTCCCCGTTAGTCCGGTTAACTAAGTAAAGGCAATTTCTTGAGATGATCTTAGGCAACATTAAAGAGTGTGAACCAATTTAACATTATACCTCTTTTTGTGGCCTACCTTATGAGTGTGTGAACTCCTCTTGAGTACCCCTTGACCTTACCCTTTTCTTGGAAGAAATTTGATGAAAACATAACCTTTCTTGACCCATTACCTATAATCCTCATAATTTGTGGCCTATTTGAATAGCCAACTCAGGCCAAAAGCCTAAGTTGGGGGTGTGGTAAAAGAAAAGTTAAATCAAGAAAATGCAAAGAAGTCTCATTTGCCCATATTTTGAGAAAAATGGAACCCCTCCATATAAAAAAAAAGAATGAAAAGAAAAAGAAAGACAGATGTTGAATAAAGTTGTGAAAATACAAAGAAAATGGGGTTTCCAACGATCCATGGAATATGAATAAGAGGTGACTTTTGAGCTTGAATGAAAATGGTGAAGAAAAGGAAGGAAGGTGTTGTTCACATCACATTTCATGAGGATTTCAGCCTATGAGCCTAAATGACCATACTTTTGCACTCAGCCCCATTAAAAGCCTTGAAAAGACCTTTTTGATCTTGAATGAGCTGAAACAAAAGTCGATTGGAAAATAAGGGCAAACCTATGGGTGAAAATCATACATTATGTTCATCTTTGTAAGTGTGAGCGTTGCATTTGATTCTAGAAATCTAAATTGTTGAATCATTGTGAGTGAATATGGAATCATTCTTTGTGTGAGGGCATTTGATCACTTTTGTTGAGCTTGAACTTGCATTTGAAGCAAGTAATGTGAGCTTGAGATTCTTTGGTAATGGTGAGTCACAACTTGAATCTTTAGTACACAACTGATCCTTCCATGAGTAAATTGGGTCTTCTTGTGTGCATTCATGATTGAGTCTTGTGTAGCACTATTTGAGACATCATTTTTGAATTGCTGAACTTGAGTTTTACTTAAGGATAAGCAAAAGTTTAAGTTGGGGGTGTTGATAAGTCCACAATTTGGACTCATTTATAGCTTTATTTTAATAGATTTAGTGTCCTTGAATGCATATTTTATCTCAATAATTGATGTAAATTCTTGAATTTCAGGTATTTGGAATTAGGAACAAAGCATGGACACTATTGAGCAACAAGGAACAAGCCAGCTGAAAGAAAGAAGAAAAGAAAGCCTGAGGATCGCATAAACCATTGGGCGAATCGCCGAATAGCCTTGGTCTCACCTAATGTTCCAGTGTGCCAAGCCTTGCAGGAGAAAATCAAGTCGGCGAGTCGCCGAACAGTTCCATGATGCAGTGTCTTACTGCCCAAAGTTACAGGACCTCAAGGATGCTGAAGGCAAAAGCAAAATGGCGATACAAATGACCAAAGGGCGGATCGGCGATCCCGACTTATTGCGCCGACTGGTCCTTCGCAGCACACTCTTTGACAAATATAAATACTTGTTTAAATTTTTAGTTTAATATGCAATTTTTAGAATATCAAGTTTATTATTAAGTTTTAGAACTTAGAACTATTTTTGGAGACATTTTTTGATTTCCATTTCTAAGAGATTGGAAGTGGGTGTTGAAGATTCTTCATCTTAGACATTTGTAAAGACAATATTAATCGTACCCAGTAGATGGAAATATTTTTCGGTATCGATTTCTATCTTTTTACTATGTCTAGCTAAAACCCCAATATTTGGGGTGTGATTATGTGATTATGGGTTGAATTAACTACTGAGTATTGCTAATTGATAGTTTATTTGTTGTTTAAAAGTGATTTCATTTAGTAGTTGTGGTTGAATTTAATGGGATTGTAGTTGCAAATACAATCTTAACTTCATGTTTTTTTCTTGCTCGAGAGAGAGGTTTTAAAACCAAAATTACTGAATCAATGGTCTGTGGGTATTGGGTTGTCATGGGTTCAGCTCGAGGGAGTGAACCCTAAACCCTTTTTCACACATTCAGCTCGAGAGAGTGAATGGACTAAAGTGAAGGTTGTGCTTCATTGCCGCTTTTTGGTGTCCGAGAGAAACCAATTTGATTCGGGGTAAATTGTTCGAGAGAAAGTTTACCCCCACTAAAGTTTAGCTTATAAACTGATTTCCAGTTGTTTACTATTAATTGCAATTACTCGTCTCCATATTCATATTTCTATATTATTTGTTGTTTTTAGTTGCTAATTGACTAC